>NQII01009585.1:0-40281 GCA_002778355.1 Clitarchus hookeri | reverse complement strand
CAAATTTTCTGTTTAAAAAAAGCGTTACATAAATACAAAATTCTTTATATACATACGAACTCGTCATAGATCACGCCATTAAAAAATAGTGCAGAAATTGAAATACACATTCACCATTCACACTTACACACACATTTGTATAAGTATAATTAACAATTTATTATATTTTGTAATCAACAAAAGTTTGAATACATTTTTATTTTTTGCTGCCTTACAAAGATGTCAAAAACTTGTGTCTGGCACTAAACAATTAAAAATGTTTGTCTTACGTAACGTTCAACGTATAGATGCCCTAAAATAATTTTACCGGAACAATTTCTTATTGCTAGAGACCTGAGAAATTTGCGTTTTAATTTCGGGACAAGCTAGAATTCAAATCCCCGTACGTTTGTATTGCTAATGCTATTGGTCCACCCGTTAAATTACACCCCCTGGACAACTCTGAGCCAATAGTAAATACACAGTAAAATGCAGACCAAATCACCGTCTTCCCCTTATACAAAAAGCAACCAATGAACAGTGATACGTGCATGATTTTACATACGAAAATGGAGTATAGCGTACAGGTCATTGAGCTAACGAATTTTTCAGGCCTCTACTTATTGCATATAATTGAATGATTACACACCAACTATAGCGGCGCATTTAAGTTGATGATCTAATAAACGNGCTCTACTTATTGCATATAATTGAATGATTACACACCAACTATAGCGGCGCATTTAAGTTGATGATCTAATAAACGGTATGAGGGGTCATGTGACTAAATCCCTGGGTGCCATTTTTATTTTTGTGTGTAAATTTCTTTTAGAAATGAGCCTAACTTCTCTTTCTTTTTCCAATCGTTTACCGAAGTAAAGCTGGGAGCGTTAACCCATTCAGTGGCGACGCACGCATTCGTCTACATGACGCATAGGAAGCTTATATTTCACTGGTGCTGTACTCTGCAAGGCTCAGTGTCCAATGATCTTCCCTGTTGGAGACTGAGTCGTATACCGGGCAGTTGCTGTGCGTTAAGACTGGTTCACAGCACTATAGCTAAACACAAAGCCTACAGCTTATTGCTAAGGCCGCCTGTTTTCCGGGGAAAGATTTACGCAGGAGCTAGACTTCAATATCTTAAGAGCACACTTGCAGTCTTCATTCGACCATTGGTAGAGAGAGACCTGAAGAATTAGAAGACTCATTTTGGGTCAAGCTAGAATCCAAAAACTCGTTTGTTCATGCCACTATCGTAATTTGTTCACGCGTTATTCATCACCACCTGAAGAAGCCTGAACCAATAAGAAACACGCGATAAAACACACGCCCAATCATCGCCTTCTGCTGTGACAGCCAGCAACCAATTACTAATTTTATCTGCGTTATTGTACGCAAGACCGTGCAAGCTAGCCTACGGGTCATTGAACGCGCGAATTTTTCCGGTCTCTAACCATTGGCCACTTGTATTTACGCGAAGACAGTCTGTTGCGTGAGTGAGCCGACCAGAATTAAGTTTCTCCGATACTGACCGTCCGGGATTCGCGGGAAGACAGATAAGAAGCGTAACAATTCAAATGACCCGATCACGAAAGTGGTCCTGAACTGAAGTGCGTTTGGAACACAACTTGTCCTGGAATCTTTTCGCGATTAACAGGCACCCTTACTAATTTGTTNCTGAACTGAAGTGCGTTTGGAACACAACTTGTCCTGGAATCTTTTCGCGATTAACAGGCACCCTTACTAATTTGTTGTGATAATGTAACAAGTAGTGATCAGTTCCAGTAGAGCAATCGACAAAGAATAGTTTTACAACACCTGAAACCACACAGTAACACTTTCAGTAAAAGTTTCTCTAGTTTTTCTGTATTAAAAAAAAAATTAAATTCCGAATGCACCGCTATACTATACGAGTTATTGACTTTACACCGCAGTCCAGACGCAACGACAGAACTAAGAACTGGTATTTATGTCAAAGTATTGAATTTTCTCGATTTTGGCAGAATTAAAGTGGCGACGTAATTATGAGTTCGTAGTTTCCCTGTCTTGTCTGTACTGCAGTGTAAAGTCAATAGCTAGTTGTATATGGGTAGGGCCAGTGATATTTCGCGAAAATATTTCGAGACAAGATACAGTCCAAAGCACTGTAGGGTCGACCAGCTTCTTTGATTGGCTAAAAAAATGCTGCGGCCCGTGTTTACCGTTTGCGCACGAATCACGAAGTTTCAGTGTCGGAGTTACTTAGTCCTGAGTGGCTTGGTCAAAGACGGACGCGGCACCAGCAGCCAATGGAGGTATAACAACAGCTGCGGTGTGTATATAGTATTGAAGTCTACTGTGTGTTCCGACTTTTACCTGAAAAGTCACTGGCCCTATGTATAGAGGTACTTTCAGAACTTTCTTTTTCGAGGGCTGTTCGCGGTAAAATGAGCACTTTTGAAAGCCACACTCCCATTACTTCCGCCGTAAGTAAAATTAACATTACAGTGGGCCTTGTCACATTATTTATACGCCGGTAAAGTAAAACTGTGAAATAATTAGGAAAGTAAATATTCTATAATTTTTCTAACTTTTACACTTAAATGCATTAAATATATAGAAAGTAAAACCATTTCAGTACTCTCAAAAGATTCCCAAACACTTTTAATTCAACGTTAGGGAATGGAACTACTTTCCCTCCGTCGTTACCAACTTAACAAGGTGCACGACAGTCAGTGTGCCCGTTGAAATACACGCAAGCAGAGGCCACGACATTTTTCAAAGGTTGATTTCAAAAGTTCTCACTTTAACGTGAACAACCTTTAAAAATATAAACAAGCCATAAAAACCACGAATCCGACATGGCGAGGGAAGGTTCTCCTTAACGCTTTGAGTGCGGTGCAGATTTACGGACAACTAAGACAAGCTGTGGAAGTGAAAAGCCTATACTCACCACTGCATGACCATCAGATCTGCTAGTCTTTTTATTCCCATTTACACCAACGCCTATTGGCTCTCACTACACCGGACAAGCTGGCTGTGCTCGACGACATTCATTACTGGCCGGCTCTCTGCCCTAGTTGAAAGTCTACCAGTCAAATACACTTCCCACGTACTGTAATATACAGCCCATCCTGTTCATACGAGTCATTCACAGAGAGCTGAAAAAATTCGCGGATTCGTTCCGAGACAAGCTGGAATTCACAACCTTGTACGTCCATGTTACTTTTGCAATTGGTCTATGCGTTGTTTTGACACCTTCTGGAAAAGAATGAGCCAATAAGAAACACGCAATAAACTGTAGGCCCAAGCACCGCTTTGTACCGCCACAACCAGCAAACCAATAAACAGTTGATGTCTGCATGATGTTACGGTTGAGTCCCGGTGTGAAATGCCTAACTAAGCATTTACCCAAGAGCAACGCCACAGAGTTCATCAACACCAGGCCGGAACCGAATTCAGCAACGATATAACAATGGCGCGAAGACGCCTCAGAAGTGCTGGAATATCAAAACTGCACTGAGAATGATTGCAGCAATCAGGGGAGAATGAACCGCACGACGCTCGGCCACAGTGGATCCGCTGAGCCAGTGCTGATCTAAGAGCATTTTACCTAAGAAGAGCAGTCAACCCGGAGGAGCCCGCCGCCGACGCGCAAGGGGAACCAATCAAATCACAGTACGTCAATAGTCACGTGGTGGGGCGAGAAGTGTGATATAGGCGTCTACGACCGAGAGGGGTCATCGTCTCCTACGAACTTCAGACCAGACAGCGGCTGTTCCTTGGGCCGTTTCCGCCAGAGGGTCTGGGTGCGAGGCTGGGGTAAGTTCCTTTCCTTTCTAAGTGATCCTCCTTCTTACTTACAACATTCCTTTAGTCCTTCCCTTTCACTCCCGTTGGACTTAACTTTAATTGAATGGCATTGTATAATCTTCCACTTTATAACAAGTTAAGTCCGTATTAATCAATTCAAACAATCCTTTTAATTATCTGAGCTTATCCTGTTTTCCTTAATCTTAACCTTTCCTAAGAGTGTTATGAGCCACCCAGGCTCATAACAGTGAGTTTGTATAAGACTATGACGTCTAGCCTACAGGTCACTTAACTCTCGCGAATTTTTCAGCTCTCTACATATTGCATTGCAAAGAACATCATGAGAACTGATGGCGAAGTAATACTTCTTAGTCCGTGTCTTGAAAGAATGCAGCTGTTGTAATGTTACGTGGAATTCCGTACAGCTCAGTTAAATTTAGGCGATGAAATATCACGTCGGCGGCACTCAAAGTGTGAAGAGTATCTTACTGTTAATATGCACAGAAGAAAACAGCGTCCGAGAAAAGAAGTCTCGTACGTGTGCGAGGCATTCGTTGTCGAGACTACGTCACACCCTCTCATAAACACATGCCATCACCAGAGTAGAACAGAAACACACACACACACATACACGTGCGGGTTTCTATTAGTATCGACACGCGATAGAGCGTTATATTGATACTTAGAGACAGGAATGTTTCGCGAGCTAAGAAGCCTGCCTAGTAAAACATTTTAAACGTTTCAATGTCACATCCGGCCTCAAGGACCTATTTATCCGNAACGTTTCAATGTCACATCCGGCCTCAAGGACCTATTTATCCGGCGATGGAAAATAGAATAAATAAGCTTCGCGAGTGTTCTGATTCCTTAGAATTTTAAACAAGCAGTAGTACAATTATCTTCGTTTTGGTGCATGGCATTTGCTATCGGAAATCGGAGTTGACCACCATGTGAGAATTTTTCCCAGTTTTCCTTTAAAATCGACCGTTATTCCTTTGAAATCCACCCTTTTCCCTCAAAGATTCCCTTTTTTTTCCCCCCAAAAATGTCCCGTTTTTCCCTCAAAAAAGCACTGAGCCCCCAAATTGCAATAGCTAGCCTCCGAAAGGCACTTTTCGTCGAGACATTAGAAATATTTGGGGGGCTCGCATATTACCCGCGGGCCTCTACCCCTCTCAACCCACCACTATTCCAGCTCACCTCACCAACTTCCCAACGGTCAATCATAAAACCCTAGAAAAACCACAAAATATAAAAAAAATTACAAAAATCTAGGAACATATAACATTTACCTCACACTCACCCCACTTCCCTAACCAACAGCAACCTCCACCCAATCATTAAAAAATATTATTAGAAAAAAAATTGAAGAACGTATAACTTTAACATCACACTCACCACACCATCCTAACCATTAACCAAAAATTGAGAAAAGTAAATTTTTTTTTTTTAAACCTAGTAACAGATAACGTTAGATTACCATNCTAACCATTAACCAAAAATTGAGAAAAGTAAATTTTTTTTTTTTAAACCTAGTAACAGATAACGTTAGATTACCATCCCTTGCTCACCCCTCCTCCACCCCCTCGACGCCCGTTCACCGCCTCACACGACTCACCCTTAATCACCATCACCACCAACCCCTCACACCCTACCCAACACCATACCCCTCACTTTGAGCCCCTCACTACCTCTCCAACAACTCACCACCCCTCTCCCCTCCCAACCCCCTCATCAACCTAGTGACCATTACCTTCATCCATGATCTTTACAAATGAAATTGACCTAGAATAATGAACTTGTCACATGACCTTGACCTTGAACCATGATGTTGACACATTGAATTAACCTTGACACATGACCTTGGCACTGACCTGTGACCTTGACCTATACCCATGAACTTGGCATTGACCCATTACCTTGAAATCAAGAATAAAGAAAAAATCGTGAGAAATCTAACAAACATAGACGAAAAAATTACATAGCTAATGCGAAAAACCAAGTCGGATGTGTGTGACCCTAAAAGTTCGATTATCGTAAACATGACAGAGCACAGCTACTCCCTGGTATGACGATCACCAGCCGACTGAACCCACCCAAACTATATTTCATGGACCATATAGCCGATCAATCTTACGACCCCCAAAGCGAATTACGAACTTTACGTAAAACACATACCCCCCTCTAACCCCGAATAAAAACACCCAACCACACCTCTCGTACATTCACTTCCTTCACCATTTACTTACCATANCTAACCATTAACCAAAAATTGAGAAAAGTAAAATTTTTTTTTTTAAACCTAGTAACAGATAACGTTAGATTACCATGCCTTGCTCACCCCTCCTCCACCCCCTCGACGCCCGTTCACCGCCTCACACGACTCACCCTTAATCACCATCACCACCAACCCCTCACACCCTACCCAACACCATACCCCTCACTTTGAGACCCTTACTACCTCTCCAACAACTCACCACCCCTCTCCCCTCCCAACCCCATCATCAACCTAGTGACCATTACCTTCATCCATGATCTTTACAAATGAAATTGACCTAGAATAATGAACTTGTCACATGACCTTGACCTTGAACCATGATGTTGACACATTGAATTAACCTTGACACATGACCTTGGCACTGACCTGTGACCTTGACCTAGACCCATGAACTTGACATTGACCCATTACCTTGAAATCAAGAATAAAGCAAAAATCGTGAGAAATCTAACAAACATAGACGAAAAAATTACATAGCTAATGCGAAAAACCAAGTCGGATGTGTGTGACCCTAAAAGTTCGATTATCGTAAACATGACAGAGCACAGCTACTCCCTGGTATGACGATCAGCAGCCGACTGAACCCACCCAAACTATATTTCATGGACCATATAGCCGATCAATCTTACGACCCCCAAAGCGAATTACGAACTTTACGTAAAACACATACCCCCTCTAACCCCGAATAAAAACACCCAACCACACCTCTCGTACATTCACTTCCTTCACCATTTACTTACCATACCTCAGATGCCATCAACACTCGCACATGCTACCACACCCTTCTCCGCCCATAACTCTTCCACCTCACCATCCACTCTAGCAATCCAACCATCCACATGACTCTCCACCCCTCCGATTCCCAATCATTTCCTGAAGAGACTGTGCAACACTTGTTGCTGCCAAAACCAATTTCTTCAAAAATGACTAGCACATGAGTCAAGGCCAACTGATCATTCCACCCACTCATATCACCAATCAATGACGACCAATCTCCAAAAAAGTTGCCTAAGGAATCGCGTTGCTAACCTCTTCGCAAAACTGTATCACAAAATTTTACAAAATCTTCGAAAATCCTCGCGAATCTGTGCAAACTCTTAGCAAATCATCTCACCCACAACTGTGCGTAGCCAAGGGCCAATAACAGCCAACCATACCATCCACCCATCTTGGCAAACGACTGACTCCACCAGAGAATGAGAATGCCCAAGACAGACTTCTGCCGAGACCAACCCCTGTCAAACTGACTAGATCAATAAGCGAGACTAACCAGCAAGACCAACCGAACATACGAATGATCCATACCAAACATCTATTCCACCCATCCAGACTAACAGCCCAACAAGACTGACTGGATGTACCAATGGGCAAAAACGACCAATCGAACCAACTATACCTGCCATACTATCCGGACTGGCCACTCAGCCATACGAAGGATCCATATGAACAGTCTGTACATACCAGCCATACAAAACCATCCTTACTGGCCATCCACTTGAAACAGTCATACCAAACATCCATACGAACTGCTCATAATAGCCAGCCACACGAACCAACCATACCATGGCACCTATGAAAAACGACCACACAATTAAACCATACAAACAACCAATACCAGCTTAAGATACGAAACACCCACGACAGTCATTCACACCCTAAAAGATGTGCAACCTTCATACCAAAAGTCTATTTCGACCATCCAGTCTAACGACCATCAAGCTCAGCTATCCATAACATCCACCATATCAGCCAGCCGACCAGTCATACAATCTGTATATTACAAGAAAGTAAAGCCTCATAATACAAATCCCATTTCTTAATGCTTTGCTCAAAATCTTCACAAATATCCCCTAAACATCTCACCAACAGCTGACCACACCAAATGAGCATACCAGTCGTCCAGACAAAGATCCCGATCAGACCGACCAGCCATACAGACTGACCATACGAACCATATGTTCCAACTGTACCAGTCGAACATATATTTCATTCATACCAAACACCCATTTCACCCAACCAGTCCATCAAGACCATCAAGACCCTCCATACGAACCATCCATACCAGTCATACGTTCCGACAATGCAACCCCATCATACAAAGGGACCATAAGAACAATATGTACAGACCTACCATACTAACCGTCGACTTGAAATTCATATCAAACATCCATATGATCCGCTCACACTATCCAGCCATCCGAAACAACCACACCAGCCAGCCATGAGAAATATCCATACTATCCAACCAACAAGCCAACAGTACCAGCTTAAAATACGAAACAACCATGACAGTCAATTACACCTCCAAGCAATTTGATACCCTTATACCTAATGACCATAAATATCAGTCATTCATAACATCCATTAATGCCAACCAGTCATACAGACTGACAGTTANCTTATACCTAATGACCATAAATATCAGTCATTCATAACATCCATTAATGCCAACCAGTCATACAGACTGACAGTTATTAGCAGACCATACCTAAGGGTCATACCAAAGGACCATACCAGCCGACCAGGCCATCAATCCATACTAGCCAGCGAATGCTGCACCCAGGACAAATTCCTATCAAGAATAGCTCCTGACGAGATCAATTCCTGCCATACTGACTAGAAAAAATGGCCAAGACCATCCATCTCTTATTAATAGACGATGATGTCCAATCTCGAAAAATGTCGAATAATACGAATCTTGTAGTAAGCACTTCGCATAAAATCTTCGCAAAACATATCACCTACAGCTAACCATACCAAAGGACCATACAGGCGAGCAGACCATCAGTACAGACTGGCCATTACTAGTTACCTATACCATACATCCGTAGCTACCGTTGAGACCATCCAACCTCAACAATCAACCATACGGGCCAAGGACTGGTCCCACCCAAGATTGATGTAGAGGTAGATTGCTGAGGATTGGTACCACCACATGCACTGCAATCAGCACTGTGCTTACTACAGTCAGCTTCTCACACTCTGCAATCAGCTCCGCACACTCCATATTCAGCTCCGCAATCGATCCGCATACCCATAATCAGCTCCGAAATCACTCCNTGCAATCAGCTCCGCACACTCCATATTCAGCTCCGCAATCGATCCGCATACCCATAATCAGCTCCGAAATCACTCCGCATGCTCAACATGCTCCGCAATCTGCTCCGCATGCTCCGTACACTTTGCAATCAGCTCCGGATGCTCCACAATCAGCACCAAACACTCAGAAATCACTCTGCAATTGCTCCACCTGCTTGGCAACCAGCACCAATCCCTCAACAATCGCTCCACAATCGCTCCATGATCTGCAGATCTGCACTGTATGCTTCGCACTCACTCCAATTCAACCAGACCTGTTAGCTATTTTATTCTGCTTGATTTATATTGTACCTGTAGCACGATGAACTCCATCATCGCACCTGTGTGGTATCGGATAGGCAGAATGTGCACCATGTCGCTTGTAGGCTGTTTAGATAGTCCCAATGAGTAAAAACCCACGAGACCTTCGACTCCATCATCGCAGCCCCACGTCGTCATGCATAATGGTATATTATTCAGGATCCTTCTCGCACAAGCGTGGAATGTGGGATCTTTTCAGTGTCTAGCATTTACAACACACGATGGCTTTCTCCTTGTCATGAGAGCATGTCAAGGCTATTGGATCAGTTTGAATGAAGCTGGAAACTGTGGTTCTCGAGACGGAGAGTTTGAATTGGAGGCTGTGAATCCGGCAAATCGAGAAAAAAACGACAATCCGAAGCCTTCTTAATTTAAATCCCAGATCCATCTGTTGCGACAGCTATAGGATTGTATGTGCTCGATAGAAATGCTCATTTAACATTCAGGATAAATGAGCACAAGGAGGGTCCTTCTCCACAAACGACTCCTAAATGACCCTCTACTGCAAAAGACCCCTAATTGACTTCTCCACAAATTACACCTAAATAACCCCTTCACCTCCTTTNAAATGACCCTCTACTGCAAAAGACCCCTAATTGACTTCTCCACAAATTACACCTAAATAACCCCTTCACCTCCTTTTGCAAATGATCACTATATGATCCCTCTTGCTCTGTAAATGACCCATCCTACTCGTCTCCATCTTCACCGATATGTGTTTTTTTTTTGTGGGGAGATTATTCCTCCTGGTTTTTTTTTCTTTTGCGAAGATTTTCACTCATCGAACAATCTACCATTATGCATACACAAGTTGTGCAAAGAGGAAGAATAAAGGAAGAATAAATTGTTTACACGGGTTCTGGCTGGACCGTGACTTCAGTAAATCATCTAGGGCTGAGAAAAAGTCGNAGGAAGAATAAATTGTTTACACGGGTTCTGGCTGGACCGTGACTTCAGTAAATCATCTAGGGCTGAGAAAAAGTCGGTTCAATCTACTTGGCCAATAGGCTATTACTGATTTCCTTCTACCTGACTACAGAAAATTATAACTTAAAAACCACCAAACCCCTACATGAATGCGAAGCCTGGATTGAATGAGGGGTCAGTAGCAGAGTGTGAGGGGTCAGTTTCGGAGCATGAGGGGTCATTTGCGGAGTAGAATGGGTCATTTGTGGAGCAGGAGGGGTTATTTGCGAAGCAGGAAAGGGCATTTAGGGATCATTTGAGAAGGAGTAGTAATTTAGGGGTAATTTTTGGAGGAGGTGTCTTAAGGGTCATTTGTGGAGGAGGACCCTCCTTGTATTCATTAACCCTGAATGTTAAATGAGCTTCTCCATCGAGCACATATAGTCTACAGCAGTCGAAACAGGTGGATCTAAAATTTAAATTAAGAAGGTTTAGGATTATCGTTTTTCTCGATTTGCCAGATTGACAGCACCCAATTGTAACCCCCATCACTTAAAGCCACAGTTTTCATCTTCATTCCAACTAATCCTAGAGCCTTGACATGCTGTCATGACCAGGAGGAAACCATCATATATTGTAAGAGCTAGACACTCTGAAAAAATCACACATTCCATTCTTGTGCGAAAAGGATCATGGATAATATACTATTATGCATGATGAGGAGGCGGGGTTGCCATAATGGAGTTGAAGGTCTCGTGGTTTTTTCTCATCGGGACCATCTACCCGGCCTACCCACGACATGGTGTAAAGTCTGCCTATCCTATACCACACAGGTGCGATGATGGAGTTCGTCGTGTTACAGGTCTGGTTGAGTTGGAGTGAATGCGAAGCATACAGTGCAAATTGTGTAGCGATCGTGGAGCGATTGTTGAGCGAATGGTATTGGTTGCAGAGCAGGTGGAGCAATTGAGGAGCGATTGCGGAGCATATGGTACTGATTGTGGAGCATGTAGAGCTGATTGCGGAGCAGTTTGCGGAGAATATACATTCTCACAAAGACTTGCCGGCAATAAGTAAAAGAAAACAGTTGGTATGCCCGTAGGGTATTGAAATCTAGAATGTGCAGAAATCATTTAGCGAAATTCGGGTGTCCCTAATATTAGAATGCAAAATGATAGGGTCTCTAAAAATAATTTGTGGAATCTTTACGAGAAGAACATGCTCTCCGAGTGATGAGTGATGGACGTTTATTAAAGCAGACAGTCTTCCTGCTGGGGACATGTGCGTGCGCGCACGAGTCGTGTGTAGACACGGGCCGGATGCTGGCAGCGGTGGGACGCGCGGATCACAGTCGCAACTGCAGTGGCGACCTCAAGTGTTCGCGTCAGCGGGTCTTTGCTGCTTAACAGTACACGGTGAAGTCAGATAACGATAATTACTGCAAATATTTTTGTTTGCTCCCGCGAGGCGGGAGCATAGTCGTGTAACACGACTCTCCTTGGCAAAAATAATAGTGTAGGTAAATGGCTAGAGACAGTGTCTAGGATTAAGTTTTTACAGTCCATTCACTGTTCCTTCCGACTTTTCTGAAGCCCTGCTAAAGTTTTACTTCCAGGNCTAGGATTAAGTTTTTACAGTCCATTCACTGTTCCTTCCGACTTTTCTGAAGCCCTGCTAAAGTTTTACTTCCAGGATATTCCTCCGCCTTGTGCAAACAAAGCTAAACGAAGACTAGAAAATTTCACCAAAGGGACACTCACGGCATTCGTGCCCACACAGTGCACACTTATTTACTCCCTGTTTTCATTCATTTTAGTTATAAATGAAAATAATATTATTATGTTCAATTTAACCAAAAATAAGAGAAATATAAACTCTTCTGTTAAATGGCACTGCCATATTTAGCAAACAACCAGACATGTTATAAAAGGAGTGATTTTTCAAAGTTTTAATTAAAAAAAGTGTGAATAAACCGGAAATAGGCTATAGCATGGGTACGCACACACTTTGAGAAGGCAAAAATGGCTTTTTTATTTTGCATATTNCTAGGATTAAGTTTTTACAGTCCATTCACTGTTCCTTCCGACTTTTCTGAAGCCCTGCTAAAGTTTTACTTCCAGGGTATTCCTCCGCCTTGTGCAAACAAAGCTAAACGAAGACTATAAAAGTTCACCAAAGGGACACTCACGGCATTCGTGCCCACACAGTGCACACTTATTTACTCCCTGTTTTCATTCATTTTAGTTATAAATGAAAATAATATTATTATGTACAGATAGAATATAACTAAAAGTTCAATTTAACCAAAACTAAGAGAAATATAAACTCTTCTGTTAAATGGCACTGCCATATTTAGCAAACAACCAGACATGTTATAAAAGGAGTGATTTTTCAAAGTTTTAATTAAAAAAAGTGTGAAGAAACCGGAAATAGGCTATAGCATGGGTACGCACACACTTTGAGAAGGCAAAAATGGCTTTTTTATTTTGCATATTNTAAACCGGAAATAGGCTATAGCATGGGTACGCACACACTTTGAGAAGGCAAAAATGGCTTTTTTATTTTGCATATTTCCAGGGTATCTTTACTACAATTATTCAGGAAAGCATCAAATATGTAGTAAAGTTACCAGTTTTTTATACTAGCATTTTTATTTTGTCAGATTATTATACGGTAAAGATTCCATGCTGCTTGTAGGACAAGATCTGCCATTGTAGTTTAGGAAGTTTACTAATTCATAATTTACAGTTTGCAGACTTGAAATTACTAGTTTCGAAATTACCAACTCTAAATTTACAAGCCCTGGTGTAACTATTAAACAATTTACTACACCTTGAAGTCACTATATCCTTCACTAGATGTAGTCACTTGCCCTAAAATTACTAGTTCCAAATTTACTACCCCTCAAATAACTGGATCTGAATATACTTTTTTTTTTTTATAGTTAAGTCCTTAAACTGCAATGGAAGTTTTATCTTTACCGTATACCATGCTACAAACATAGAAATGCCTCTATAGGCATACACAGTTGCGCATTTTAGTCTTTCCTGAACCAAGTACTATGGATGTATGGGAAAAACTGTACCATTCGTGATTCCTTAGTACACATGTACACTGGTGTGGTATAATTGCGAAAAATTTCTTAGTGTGCATATTAGCGCTAAAATTACTAGTTCAAATGTCACTGGTTCAAAATTATTTTCTCCATATTTACTATACATAAATTACTATACCTAAATATACTAGCACTAACATTACTTTTGTTCTGAAGTCATTTGCATTAAAAATACTAGCTCAAAATTTACTAGTCCAAAAATTAATAACTTTAAAGTGGTTCTACCTGGTGAGCGGTCTTCAAAAAATGAAGCCCGGTTCTTGGTTTGTCCAAAGGCAACTTTAAGTTTTGCCTGACATGACCTACACACTGTCTATACGCTTGTTCATCGGGGTCAAGCAAGGTTAGGCCACTAGACGCCACGCCCAATACATCCGAATGAGAGAACGGTGCCGTCTCAGTGCCATGGAACCGGTTAGCTTTTTAACAGCAACGAAACTGCGTAGCGGTTCTTTAAGCGCGGACATAAACACGCGCTGATTGTCAGTGTGATGAGGGGCCGCGGTGGCTGAGCGGCTAGCCTGCTCGCCTCCCACCAATGCGAACCGGGTTCAATCCCCGGCCGGGTCACTCCCGGATTTTCGCAAGTGGGAATCGTGCCAGACGATGCCGCTAGTCGGCGGGTTTTCTCAGAGATCTCCCGTTTCCCTCGTACCTTCATTCCAGCGCCACTCCATACTCACCTAAATCACCCTCATCGGCTCTCAAGACCTCGCTGTTAAGAGCCGCCCAAATCTCTTCACTCACAGTATAGATTGTTTTTATGTTTTACTTAGTTTCAGCAATAAGTTACGTAAACTCGCTTGACTGGTGCCAGAGCAACCGCTCCAAACGACTATGAAAATGTTGCTTGTAGAAACAGTAGGTGCATTCACGAACTCGATGTTCTATGTACCTAATACACAGGATATCCTCTTGCGGTTTCCGAGTATGCGAGCACCGGAAATTTTTAAGAAAACTGTTCTTTAGGCCATACGAAAAACGCATCATTTACTTTGCGCTTGACAGATAGAGGGAAAGAGTGACGCGGGTGAACAAAATTATTATTTAATTAGGGCCAAAAAATGTTACAGTGGATGTAATGGCTACAGATGGGAGAATTTAGGTCAGAGTAGTTACGCAATACGGGCGACGAGTCACTGAGTAATAAAAAGAGTAATAGTGGAGATAATTGATCAAATGCTGTAGTTAATAGCTATGCGAATAAATGGAGGATCAATTTAGTTCTTTTATTTTTATTAAGACCTCTATCCCTCACGAACCCGGATACGCCCCTCAAGCGTCTTGTAACAATATTTACCCCACTACATACTGGCATGCAGGATCCTAGTTAAGTTTGCAGCGAATTGATAAAGACAGTTCTTAACACTAGACGTTGTATAGTGAGTGTAATGTTTAAATTCTTGGCCACTAAAGTCAGTATTTCTATATTTATACACATCAGGGTATGAAATTGGAATCTATTAACGCATTTACATTCCTAAAGCTCAAGTCATACTATCAAATTTTCACATTCAAATATATTTGATTAAAATTTTGAAGACAAAAAGAACCCAATAAAATTTTTTCAGTCAACAAATTGAATCNACATTCAAATATATTTGATTAAAATTTTGAAGACAAAAAGAACCCAATAAAATTTTTTCAGTCAACAAATTGAATCAAATAATCTTGAATGTATTTGAAAATGTGTCACAATGCCAAATTTTTTTACTAGTATTATCTAGTCCGAATTTTCATTTAAAACTTTATTTTTAAAGTGAGATGCTGTTGTGTTTCGGTGCATTCCACTACGGTAAGAAATGTAACAAATGTTAGGACTTATTTTCACTTCTTTAGGTCTACTCAACTTCAATTTTATTTATCAGTTATATTTCCTGCATAACGAAATTGAATGCCTGTAAGTTCTTTATATTATTATGGATTAATCATTTCAAATAGCATCAACGCTCAAATAACTTCTGTATCAATTAATTATCTTCATGATCTTATATCGTTTCCAGAAATTGTTCGCCGTTTTGAAGTTTAGTGATGCTGGAAACAACCAATTTTGTAATGAACTATTCTAATTGGCTGAGACAGTCAAACATCAAATACATTTTAAGAGCCCATCCTATTTTCAAAATGTTCTGGTGAGACTAGAGACATCCAACTTTTAAATACGAACATGGTGGTGATAAATCACGTTTCGGTGGCATCAGAACCATTAAATTTTATTTGACCAACTTTCTTTGAAGCAGTTCGACGGAAAAATTCTACAGTATTATAGGGCCATAGCAATTCCACTTTTCCACTTGGATGGTGCATGAATTAAGTGATCGGGCCCGTTGAAATACTAATTCTACATTTTGCGGAAGGATACAAAATGAGAAGTAGACCCTAAGTAATTAACCTTGAACAAGCCCATACGTCAGAGGCTTTAGTCCATTCGCGGTTTCTTCACACTTTTTGAATCAAACCTTTGAAAAATCACCCAATGTATTAAGTGTTTGGTTGTTTTCTAAATGTCAGGTATTACAAGAGTTTTATACATGTGTTAACATAAAATTACCTTATTGTTTTTAAAAGGGAATTTTTACTTATATTCTATATATAAATTGTAATATTTAATTAATAAAAATAAGGGGTGGGGGTGGGGTAGGTGTGTTTGTAACGTCTAGTAGGAAATAGTTCTGATGCAAAATAATATAACATTGAGCGCCCACGAATCCGGTGCGTGGTTCCTTTTGTGTAATTTTCTATACATAGTTCTCATGAGGCGGAGGAATATCCTGGAAGTAGAACCTTAGCAGGGCTACAGAAAAGTTGGAAGTAACAGCGAACAGTCCTCTGCGCACAACATGCAGGATCGAAAACCCAATTTTTGCGAGAGGCGAGGAAAAGATTAATTTAAGATACGAGCTCCACAAATTTTTGATAATTGGCCCCTGGGAAGCCTTCCTCGAGCGGGTAAAGTAACACGCCGCACTCGAGGTGTTACGAGTGTTTTGTCGGGTCCTCCAGGTTATCTCGGCAGACTTACGTCACGAGTGCCGGCGTGATTGCAGGCTGATAGCGGCAGGGCTTCTCTGTGATTAGTTTGCCGCGGTCTTCTGCCAACCTGACAAGTGGTAGGTGGTTCCTTTGTACTTCGCGGGGCGACCTTCGCCGGCAGCCTTACACGCTCCAGTGCGTTCCCGAGAGGCCGGTGGTCTAGGACGCTGAATTACGTGCAGCAACTCGGTTTAACCCGTCCTGCAGGCCTGCTTTTTTTTTAATGTTATACTTCTTTTGGCGCGTTGAGGGTAAAAGTTAAGTGTGCAACGGAAGTTGCGCGCTCACAGTGTAACGAAATTCGACAGTGAACGTGGTAGGGGTGTGACCCAACACTTAAATACCAATTGTTATATTCGCCTAGTAACAGAGCTTAAGGGTATTATTCCTCACACTTGGGTTTCTATTGGCGCGTGTTTTTCTTCGGTCATTTTATCGTTTTCCTACTTACAAAAATTATTTGCATACGTAATAAAATTTTATTTTAGTAACGCCAAAGAAGTTTAACTTCTAACGCGCGTACATAAGTACACGCACCCATGTTTTTTTTTTTTTTTTTTTTAACTCATTCACACCCGATGTCCCCAATTGTGCATAATACGCACGTGTACCGGCTGCTCACGGTAAAGTGAGCACTTTTGAGGCCCTAGTTTTTTTTATCCTTTCAGCCAATTTGTATCCTTCAACCACATTTAAAAATAAATATTGCCATGTAAGTAATAAACACAGCGTGTTATATTCCACCGCCTATGGTTAAAACAAAATATATTTATTGACTACTATTACAAATGAGAGGGCTTTAAAAATTGCTCACTTTACCGTGAACAGCCTATAGTTAGGGCCAGTCACTTTTCGCGTAAAAATCGGAGCACACAGTAGACTTCAATACTATATACACGCATCAGCTGTTGTTATACCTCCATTGGCTGCTGGTGCCGTGTCCGTCTTTGACGAAGCCACTCAGGACTAAGTAACTCCGACACTGAACCTTCGTGATTCGTGCGCAAACTGTTAACACGGGCCAGGACATTTTCTAGCCAATCAAAGAAGCTGGAAGACCCTACAGTGATTTGGACTGTATCTTGTCTCGAAATCTTTTAGCGAAAAATCACTGCCCCTACCTATAGTTAATTTTCGTTCTGTACTGCGCACAGCGAAGTTCAATGACCATTGATCTTACCTGTTGGTAAATTATTCGCAAACCGTCTTACTGTTCTAGGTCACAACTGGTTCATATAACTAACTGTATCCGATCATACAGCTTACATCTCAATGGCTGCGACAACGAAACGAGTGCTGTGTCATCTTACAGCACGCATCATAGAATTTTTGTTTGCAACACCTGAAACCGTAGACTAAAGTGGTTCCTAGTAAAAATATTGTATGTAAAATCAGCGTTTGTGCGTATACGGGCACATCAGTAAA
The DNA here is from genome assembly GCA_002778355.1 of Clitarchus hookeri. Lineage (NCBI taxonomy): Eukaryota > Metazoa > Arthropoda > Insecta > Phasmatodea > Phasmatidae > Clitarchus > Clitarchus hookeri. The sequence continues at coordinate 22,354 of NQII01009585.1, read as the reverse complement.
TAAATGGTCTAGGGATACATTTTTTCCAGGAAAGATAAAAAAAACTACTATCCACAGTCGTCACTTTTTACCTTTGTCCTAATACATGCTGTAAATTCAAAGAGAAAAAAAAATGTGAAAACTGCGTAAAACAGCGTTTTTAGTTTTTTCCCGCGCAGTTACCAAAGGAAAAGAAAAAAAACACAAAGTGCAATATGTAGTTAAATCCACTGTCTTTCATCTGGCGTAATAAAATCCTACTGTTACACATGTAATTTACGAGAAATTTAGCGGCTATTGAATGTAAAGTGAGCACTTTTCAAGGCCCTCCGAACAGACATGAACCACAGTAAATATGTTTTATTGCAGCCTCAGACATTAACTTTCGAGAGTGCTTAAATTACACGCCGTGTTTATTACTCGCATAGCAATTCTGATGTTAAAATGTGGCGGAAAGGTAACAATTGGCTAAAAAGGAGAAATTTAGAAGGGCCTTAAATAGTGCTTACTTTACCGTGAATAGCCTACACCCGTGATTGCCNACTGACAATCTCGCGGCAGTCGCCCACAATCCACACGTGAGCACAACGGAACTCGCGGGCGGGCGGCCCGGGAGCAAGCCAAGCAAGTGTTTTTCGCTTTGTACAACGGCGTAGGATTCCATCCGTACCACGCAAAGGCGTATCCGGAGACCCATTACGTACGTGGCTACTCGAGGGCCGGGCAATGCGTGTTACGATCGATCCACGTGCTTGCAAGTAAGCGCTACGTTTCACTGATATGTATAATACAAGTAGTCGGTGCATGCGCTATCAAAAAATAAAATTAATCATCTCCTGTTTCTGTACTAGGTATTAATTCTGCACTATTGACAATGTATTTGATGATAAAAAATAATCCTGTTTTACCGGGTATAAAATCAATATCCTATTGTTTGTATAATTCCGAAAGCCATAATAATAAAGAGGAATTAAAAATGAAGAAAATATTAAAAANTCAATATCCTATTGTTTGTATAATTCCGAAAGCCATAATAATAAAGAGGAATTAAAAATGAAGAAAATATTAAAAAATTTTAACATTGAAGTAAATTAAAAGATGAAAAATAATTGTTACCATAAATACGAATTAAATTAACAAGTAAAGATAAACCTTATACAGATTCACAAACTCAATAAGTAAGCATTATCATTATAAAAAATATATGAAATATACTAATTAATATAAATAAATAAATAAACCAAAATAATGACAAAATAATATATTCAAAACTTAATAAAGTAATTAAAAAATGATAATAATTAAAGGAAAAAACTAACAAACCACAAATAAATATAAATAAAGGTATAATTAAATAAATTAACACTACTTTTAATAATTTATATCCTTAGCGTGATTATGCGAGGAGGCTGGAATTTTGTCGTGCCATTCGTTTGAAAATGCGGGACAACAGACTATTTCTCCGACGAGTTGTTTCCGCCGACGAAGCCATGTTTAACAACAATAGCAAAGCGGACTTGAGGAACGCGCGTTGCTGGTCAAATGGGAACCCGCACCGGCTGAGCAAGATGGAACACCAGAGACAGCGGAGTGCGCATGCGTGGCGCGGGTTGATCGGCGAGTTCGTAATCGCTCCCTACTTCATCGAGGGCGCATCGAATGGAAACAAACACGCAGACTTTATTTCGGGGAGTGCTGCCTGCTCTCCTTGAAGATGTTCCTCTGGAAATACGTCAGCGGTGTGTCGTACACGCACGGCGGGTGTTTTGAACGCAACTCACTCGTAGCTAGAAACATTTTTTCCCGACCGGTGGATGGGGCGCTCAAGTAGTTAGTTACACATCAACAGAAAGTTACATAAAAACTGTAATTAACGCAATTAATTTTTTAATGTCATAATTTCTTTATGAAACAAAATAATAACCTGCTTTGTAATACTTGTCACTTGGCATGCTGTCTCGGGTTCAGCTCTGGACANTGTCGTACACGCACGGCGGGTGTCTTGAACGCAACTCACTCGTAGCTAGAAACATTTTTTCCCGACCGGTGGATGGGACGCTCAAGTAGTTAGTTACACATCAACAGAAAGTTACATAAAAACTGTAATTAACGCAATTAATTTTTTAATGTCATAATTTCTTCATGAAACAAAATAATAACCTGCTTTGTAATACTTGTCACTTGGCATGCTGTCTCGGGTTCGGCTCTGGACGAGTGCAAATTACCTGCGAGACATATCGATTTCAACTGTGCCAGAGCCACCTACAGATCGATACTATCGCCACAATGCAATGTATACATGTTGCTTGTTCAGGGATCAGTCTCTCTCGCGCGTTTCAACACCCCCTACCATTCTCAAGAGTCATGTCATCATTAGCGATGAACAAGTGGACATTTATAAATAAAAAATTCAAATTTTTTCCATTTGTATTTTTAATTTTTAAGGCAAATATCGTTGAAATGTCAACTTCAAGGTGAAACTTACATGACATTATAAATAAGGCTAGTCAGTCTCTCAGATGGGATCCCGTTGCTATAATGAAGGAAAAGCTCCTCTCCGTGTGATCCTCGGCCCCAGAGTAGCAATTTTTCTACTGCAAAATGTGGAATATATTTTCGGGAGGGATGTGACGTAAAAACTTTAGTTTTCGAAGGNGTAGCAATTTTTCTACTGCAAAATGTGGAATATATTTTCGGGAGGGATGTGACGTAAAAACTTTAGTTTTCGAAGGCCATATTTTCCGATAAGTGCAGTAGGTATACTGCAGTAGGAATATTTGTATTGTGAAATATCGTTCCCAAAATAAAAACCAATGTAAACGCAATATGGATCAGTACCTACATACAGTGCATAAAATTTCATTTCAATCCTTTAGTTGTATTTAAGGACACCTCAATTTTGTATAAAAAAGACTCCATGTTATGATGCACCAATTGCATTTTCTTCAAACGGGATCGGCCTCGCAAGCAAGTGAATTCAATTCCTAAACAAATCAACTCTGGTGGTGAAGATGAGTACTTAAGACTCTGGTGTAGTGGCGTATATGTCTGAATTTATTGACGCATTACTAAATAATTGTAGTCGTTATTGCTTCTGAAGTGATAAATAATAACTGTTAAGGGCGTTGGTCACCAAAGAAATCCATTATTTTATACTTGTACGAAACACCGTTCAACATATAGACATTACTTATAAGTAGGCAGTGACTTTTCGCGTAAAAATCGGAGCACACAGTAGGCTTCAATACTATATACACACCTCAGCTGTTGTTATACCTCCATTGGCTGCTGGTGCCGTGTCCGTCTTTGACCGAGCCACTCAGGACTAAGTAACTCCGAAACTGAACCTTCGTGATTCGTGCGCAAACTGTTTGCACGGGCCGGAAATTTTTTTAGCCAATCAAAGAAGCTGGACGACCCTACAGTGCTTTGGACTGTATCTTGTCTCGAAATATTTTCTCGAAATATCACTGCCCCTACTTATAAGTACTCTCTACAACGCATAAAAAATATTTAGATCGCATATTTTTTGCAATATAGCACGTCAAAATCCTAATTGTAGTGTTTTTGGACGTGCAAATAAGATGTTCTATTGAAAACTGAAGCGTAAAAATGAACTAGCATAGTGACCGCAAACTACGCGTAGTGTTTTGCGCATTCAAACCTGACTTAATTTCATTTCAACAAAAATGCAAAAGAATCGATATCGTACTGAAAATTTAATATTGAAACAAACACAATGAAATCGCTTTCATGGTAATTTATATAATTAGTAAAAGAAAAAAGAAAAAAGAATTAGTTTTCATGACAGTTTATTTATTCAAACAAGCTATTTTTACCGTTAATATTATTTAACTCTGATGAATTTTTTAAAACTAAACTATTTATATAAATTGACGCGTCTCGCGTCCCGAAAGATATGTTTTCGTCAGAAGGCACACTCTGTCGAAACTCGCAGGCTGGCTACCGCAATAAATATTACGGGTTTGGTGAGAGTGCTAGAAGAATGGCGCCAGGATTCCAAGGCGGAATGAACACGTGGTGTAGGGGCCACATGCGGAGGAAGACAGACGCAGCTGGGTCTCGCAGCTACAAGGTGATGCTAAGCTCACACCAACAGCTGCGTCTCTCCCGAGACGGCTACCGCAATAAATGATGAGAACTTTTGGCGAGCGTGCGAGAATAATAGCGACGCAATATCCGGAGGCAGAAGAAACACTGCGCCGACCAAGGGGGCCACCAAGTGTTCCAGCACGTGCAGAGCGGAGCAGTAAACTTCGATTCCAGAATCGAGGGACAACGCTGGGCCCACATGCGGGTAGCCGGAGCGCCGAACACGTTTACGACCCAGAGGATGCGGCGGTCAGCCCGGCCACGTGCAGAGAGGATGCGAGTTTAATATGGCGAACGAGCATACAAAAATACGAGGAAGAGGAGGGAATGGGGCAGTCGGCCAATGTGAAGCGCGGAGTGCGGAGTGGCGCCGGGAGGAACGAGTACGAGAGAAGGCATCGAGATGTCGACACCGGTCGGCGAGGAACAGACGCAGCCCAGGCGTCGCAGTCCATCCACCGAGTGGCGGAGCGGTACCGGGGTAGCCGACGAGGAGATGGACCATCGCCTCGAAACAGCTAAGTAGAGACATAGAGGAAGTGTGACGAACCTTGCTCCCCACGACACAAATCGCCGAGTCAAGCCCTACATAGCCTACGTAGCGAGGGAGGGGGAGAGTTGTCTCGTGTGTTCATGTAAAAGTTAACCTGTTAAGCGAAAATAAAACTGACCTATGTTAACTCGCAAAGAAGGTGAATTTATTTGGTAAATTGCACCTAGGGATAGTAGCGTCAACATATTCCACTGAGGGCTAGCATCAATTGCTGGCGCCTTACGCAGAGAGCAGAATCAATACCTACTTATACGCCATAGCACTGGGGAGGTATCAAAATCTTAAATTAAATGAAGAAATGTACATTAGTGATTTCTTTTCTACTGGCATTAACAATACTTAATTTTTATATTGACTTAGATTCATTATAATATATATTAATATTGCAGTTAATGCAAATACTGTTTCCATTTACTTACGGTTTGTTGCATCCTCGTTATTTTACCTTGTGACACAGAACCTTCTTCTCTTCTTCGCCAAGATAAAATTTTCGCTAAGGCAGTTTTATTTTTATTTTTACCATGGTAAGAAGTTTTCCTTCTGCCCATTATAGTTTTTAGTGGCCACACGTCTTCACACCTCACGTGCGGACGGATACGGCAACGCTGTGCGCAAGCGGCCCGCCGAAGGACAGACTGGCCGCTGACAGCGCACTGCCTGCTCTCTGGTGGCCGGTTTATCAACACGAGGCTAAATATCAAGGCCCTAAATTGAAGCGTAAACTCGACTTAACCAGTGTAGAAAAAAAATTATTGAAATTTGTGTGTAGTATCTTAAAATCTGAGTGTTTTGTAAACTAGTCAAAACATGCTTTATACGTTAACAAAATTTAAATATAGTTCCATTAATGACAGCATGACATGCAGCACATAATACGAAATAACACGCATCAAGAATTCGTATAATACAGAAATCCTTATGTCCACATGTTAATAAGGCGAGATTTGTTTGTAACAAATTCTGTTCACAGATCCTGTTTAGTGTAATATATTAATGTTCCAATCCTATAATGTATGTAGCAATAGATTAAATTCCGTCGACTTATTAAAGAGACGCATTATCGCCAATAAAATAAACTAATAATGTACTGCCAAACTGTAAACCGCCACCATACAAACCTTTTCCCTTACCAGTGGATTGGGCGCGGAGGATCATCCCATGGCCAGCACGTTCACCTGACTTGACTACTTCGGAATTTTATCTTCGGGGCACAGGAAAGGAGAAACTTCACCTGCAAATCCCAAGACTTCAGATGACTTAGGACAAATATTCGTTGAAACACGAAACGTATGGCACTATGGGCAGAAGTTACCTCCGTGTTGTCATCTCACGCCGAACGATCAGACCTGTGCATTGCGGATGATGGTCTTTTCTAGCACATGATGAAATATGCACAACATGGACGCACCAGTAATTAAACGTGGACGTGCGAGGCGAGAATAACCAGCCGCCACTTCTCCGGGAGCAGGGGATTACAGCAAATAATTACTAGTGCCAGTGACTTTTCGCGTAAAAATCGGAGCCCACAGTAGACTTCCATACTATAAACACACCTCAGCTGTTGTTATACCTCCATTGGCTGCTGGTGCCGTGTCCGTCTTTGACCAAGCCACTCAGGACTAAGTAACTCCGACACTGAACCTTCGTGATTCGTGCGCAAACGGTTAACACGGGCCAGAACATTTTTTTACCCAATCAAAGAAACTGGACGACCCTACAGTGCTTTGGACTATATCTTGTCCNAACTGGACGACCCTACAGTGCTTTGGACTATATCTTGTCCCGAAATCTTTTCGCGAAATATCACTGCCCCTAGTAACAGCCGACATGCATTTTTCAAGTCGCATACAGTATTTGCACTAGACACTGCTCATGCGAAAGGTTATTTGTTGATGTTGATGATGTTACAGACAAATAGAACGTGTGTTTAATTATATAGGAAAGTTTCGCGAATTCATTTCGGTACAAGATAGAAGTCAAACACATATACAGTGAAGCCACCTTTGCCATTGGATGACAGTTTATTAAACACGACCTGTACGCCTCTTAGCCAATAGCAGACTTGCAAGGAAACACGTAGCGAATGCCGTACTGCCAGGCGTGGTGTAACACTGGCTACTCTCTGGAGCCGCAGCCAATGAACACACGGCTGTGGCTCTAGTATACACAGGACTGCGGAGCCTAGCCTACCTCGTGTCGTGTTACAAATTTCGAGCACATTCATACAGGCGTTATTAAATTTCCATCGAATGCTATAACAATTTACTATCGCTAAAACTGTTATATATNAAGGAAACACGTAGCGAATGCCGTACTGCCAGGCGTGGTGTAACACTGGCTACTCTCTGGAGCCGCAGCCAATGAAAACACACGGCTGTGGCTCTAGTATACACAGGACTGCGGAGCCTAGCCTACCTCGTGTCGTGTTACAAATTTCGAGCACATTCATACAGGCGTTATTAAATTTCCATCGAATGCTATAACAATTTACTATCGCTAAAACTGTTATATATAATCACAACTTACAATAAAAGAACGGTTTATGTAAGTACATATTTTCATTTAGATATGACGCTTATTAGCCGTCTGAAATAAACTCAACTTATAGTTTTAAATGACCTCGGNGTACATATTTTCATTTAGATATGACGCTTATTAGCCGTCTGAAATAAACTCAACTTATAGTTTTAAATGACCTCGGTTTATGCCAGAGTTAACGAAAGAGAGCAGCCGAGCACACAACTTCATTCTCTCACTCCTACGCGCTCTCTGCGACAGATTGGGATAACAAGAGTGTGACGTCATTCTGACGTAACTGCTTGGGTGAGACCGCGCGAAAGTGCNCTCTGCGACAGATTGGGATAACAAGAGTGTGACGTCATTCTGACGTAACTGCTTGGGTGAGACCGCGCGAAAGTGCTGCCTGGACCACTTGTTGACAGCGCTTGATGCAGAATACTTAACAACGCAGAAGTTTAACAGAGTGCTTCACAACAAATAAAAAATATAATACCTAATTTATAAATGAAAATATTACTAAAATATTGAATTACAAGCCAAATAACTGAAGAAAGAAATAAATTAAATACAGGAGAAAAATAATAAGGAATAAAATTAGAAAAACTAGGTCATTCATTTTCCTTAGTAAATAATTTAATACCATCAGAAAATGGCTGTAAAATACCTAAAAATCTAACCTTATTAGGACCTTTACGCAATTGAATATAACCTAAAATTTTACNGAAAATGGCTGTAAAATACCTAAAAATCTAACCTTATTAGGACCTTTACGCAATTGAATATAACCTAAAATTTTACCTTCAAATAACGTAAAAAAAGCAACACCTACTAAAACAAGAATAATCAAAATTAAAAAAGAAATTATAGAAAAAAAATCAAAAATTATCAATATTAATTACTATATTAATAGTATGAATTAAATTCTAAATAATTATTTAACTATTCTATACTTAACTATACTAAAAAAAAAAATACTTAACAATGTAGAAGTTTAACAGACACTTCTCCCACGAATTAATTTCGCACACGCCAGTATTATGGCGTCCCTGACTCGTGCAGCGTCTGTTCGCCGTCCGCGAATCCTCTCCTAGCAGTTCGCTTGTCGGCCGGCAGCCGAGCCAATTGGGAATCTTCCACATCACGCAATAGACAATCAGAGGCNTTCTGTGACTGGATCCTTGGACGAGTTACGAGTGCCGAGCGGAAACTCCCAAGACCACCTTCACTTCGATGACACGGCCAGTCGGCGTGGGTCCGTTTCACAAGTACACTGCAGACGGAATTCTCGCTTCGCCGCTCCAGCTTCACGCTCGATTAGCGTCGCCCGCTTTCCCTGCTGCGACCAAGTGAGGCGGTCCAGCGGAAGTGGTTAACACGCTAGACTTGTTTTCGGGAGGACTCCGCACTTTAAGACATTATTTGTAAATTTAAAATTTCAGTGTGTACGTAGAGGTACAAAGCGCGAACGGTGAAATATTTTCCCATGAACCCATTTTAACGTTCCTGCAGTTACTCGGGAAAGAGTCAAATGCGTAGGAAAGTTCCCAACTTTATATAGCATTGATGCTAAATATTCCCATATTTTCAGCCTGATGCGCATTACTTTTACTAGAGACCTGCAAAAAACACGCGGATTCATTTCGGGACAAGTTGGAATTGACAAACTTGAACGTTCATGTTACTTTTGCTATTGGTCGACAAGTTGTTTGACACCTCCTGGAGATGAATGAGCGAATAACAAACACGCAATAAACCGTAGGCCCAATCAACTCCTTGTACTACTACGACAAGCAACCAATGAACAGTTGGCATCTGCACCAGTTTATGCAAGATCGTGAAGCCTAGCCTACAGGTCATTGAGCTCACGAAATTTTCAGATCTCCAACTGTTACCATATAATGTATAGGTAGGGGCAGTGGTATTTCGCGAAAAGATTTCGAGACAAGATACAGTCCAAAGCACTGTAGGGTCGCCCAGCTTCTTTGATTGGCTAAAAAAATGTTCTGGCCCGTGTTAATCGTTTGCGCACGATTCACGAAGGTTCAGTGTCGGAGTTACTGAGTCCTGAGTGGCTTGGTCAAAGACAGACACGACACCAGCAGCCAATGGAAGCATAAGAACAGCTGAGGTGTGTGTATAGTTTTGAAGTCTACTGTATGCTTCGATTTTTACGCGAAAAGTCACTGGCCCTATGTATAGGTTAAAAACTTCCATTACAGTATAGGAAGTTCACCAACAAATTTTTTACGGCGTAGCACTGAGTATATTAGTAAACAGAAATAAATAAATTTCGTGTGGGGAGTACACCCAGGGGGAGACGAGACCTCCTAGTGACGGGCTTTCAAGCCGGGACCCGTAGGTGCACGTCAACCCAGGGCACGACATGAAACGAGACCCTAGGATGGAGCGGTGCTGGAATGCAAGGGCGGGGACAGGACTACCCCGAGAAAACCCACTGGCAAGCGGCGTCATCTAGAACTATTCCCACTGCGAAAATCAGGGAGGTAACCCACCTGGAATCGACCCCGGGTCGCCGTGATGGGATGCGGGTGCCCTGGCCANGTGGCGATTCCTCTGATGTGGACGTACCCATTATCTTATTATCAGCGCGAAGATATGAGAAAAGACCTTGCGTCTGGTTGGTTGGTGTGTGCTGCGTAATATTATAACGCTATTGGCTGGACCGCCACCCGGCATGTAAAGTTGTTGGCCACTGGTTGGCCAGCGGCGTTGCGTCATATTGCTTGCAACTGCCATTTTGTTAACCAGTGAGACTGGAGTTCGCGGTACGAACAGCTGTTTCTATACATTCTTAAGTATTCTTTGGCGTTACCGTGAGATTCGCAGGCAGGTGCCTGAAAAGCACAGCAGTTAACCCTTTCATTCCCACATTAATTTATTGTCTCTGGTGTTGCCTATAAGAAAATGTTCAATGCGTGCTGTACTTAAGTTGGTTAAGATTGAGTGAGTGAAGAGATTTGGGCCGCTGTTAACAGCGAGATCTTGAGAGCCGACAAGTGTGATTAAGGTGAGTGTCGATAAGCGCCGGAATGAAAGAGCGGGGGAAATGAGAGATCCCCGAGAAAACCCGCTGAACCAGTGGCATAGTCTGCCATGTGCGAAAATTCGGGAGAAACGTAGCTCTGTGTCCCGTGTAACCTCTGCGCTGGACTTTGATATCCTACATGCACTCTGGCGACGTCACAGCATAGGTAAGCATACAGATGCGAAATTACGTGTCGATTCCTCTATTGTAAGCGAACTCCAGTTGCATCAACTAAATCTTGCAAGTTTAGGGTAACAAAATAAAAATAAAATTGGTTTTCAGTAACAAATGGTTTAATTACCCTATTGAACTGTTAACGCCCAACAAACTTAGTTTTTATTCAACAAAGTACTTTTCTCAGTATGTGTACAAATAAATCCGCAAAATTTTCTGGTATTTAATCATAATAAAAATTTGTAGTGAAAATGTGTATTTTTTTTTCAGATAAGCTCCGCAGCAACTTTTCACAGCGTGTGCTGCCGGTTCCAGGAAACGTTTGGGAGTCTGTATTTGCTCCATGACACACAGAGACCCTACCATTTCGCGTTATAAAACGGCACATACTAAAAACACTTTATTTGTTGCAACACATATTTCGTTGCTGCAAAGAAAATCACCGTTAAATATGAACCACTGCAAAGTGGGTTTGCCAAAAANATATTTCGTTGCTGCAAAGAAAATCACCGTTAAATATGAACCACTGCAAAGTGGGTTTGCCAAAAATGAATTTTTTTGTTTGACCTCTATATTAATGGGAATGGCAACCTTGCATGGTGGTTCGTGATAAATTCGGTTCCTGCATTTTGAAGGTCAAACTGTTATGTCGATGAACTATGGAGTTTGTTGTTTTGGAAACATGGTTTTTTAGAAGGTTTCTTTAGGTGCTAAATACTTTAATTAACGAAAGGAAAGTTTTAATATCACTTAACCCTTTCCTTTAGGGATCGCGTCCGCCTGGCTCTGAAAATGCGTTGCAGAGATCTAGTAATTCATGTTTATCTGCCAAAACATTAAACGTGTGTCCAATGTGATGGTGTACGAAAGGACACACACTTCTGACGAAGGCTGCTGAGTGCTTTAGAAACGTCACGCACATCAGAAACACCATTTCTGAGTTCCCCAAAATTGCTAAAAACAGCTTTTTTAGAGCGTCGTATCTCAAAATATACGCGTCAGATACATACGAAATTACTCAAGGGCACTGCATTGAACCTTTCTACAGACTTTCCACCAATACAATAATAGGGTCACCGCTGAAAGTCCCATAGGTACACGCAGTGTGACGAGAACACTGCACACCAGTTCAGAGCCTTGCGTTTAGTGGCGATGGCGTACTTGATGCGCGAGGCAGTGTCGCCCTTATCGCTCCCGCGCTTCTCGGCTTCAAACGCGGAAAATAGCTGCAGGTAGGTGGAAGACTTAATATACAGCGACATTCCTTTAATGTAAACAAAACAAGCTCAAGGAATTTTTTTTCTTGCTAAAAAAGAAAATTCATGTTGCCGTAGAACAAAAATGTAACAACAAACCTGAGTTGCACTCGCCTTCCCTTCGAATTAAAGCAAGTTTTTATCAGCGTAAACGAAATAGCGGCGTCAGAGAAATGATGTTCATTGCTACACAGAAAGCTGTAGAGCATCACAGTCGCGTACATTCTGGAGAAAGTCTAAGTTTCCTATTGGCCGCTGTGAGTCCCTTGTTCGACTCGGCCAAACGGAGTGAAGCCATAAGAATGCTGCATGTTAACTATTGTTGCACAGTCCCACAGGGCGCGTCGTATGAGCGGAGGTCCAATGACACCCATGAAGCTATATGGCCTACTTTTATGACACCTAGTCAGTCACAAAATTATAAAGTGGAATGCATTTCGTGCCATGCATTTCGTGCCATGATACGGTCTCTCACGATACCATCACCTAGGACTGTTCACACTACCAAGGAACCAGATTATAGTCTGTTTGCGATTTATTCACACTTTTTAAATCAAACCTTCGAAAAATACCCCAATATGACGTGTTTGGTTGTTACCTAAATATTAAACTAATTACAAGCTTTTTGTACTTGTGTTATAATAAAAGTAGCTTATTTTTTTCAGCTAAATTGAACTTATATTTATATTCCATTTTTAAATTTTAATATTTTATTTATAAATAATATGAATAAAAATAGGGAGAAAATATGTGTGTTGGTAACGCTTGAAAGAAATAGTTCTTATGCAAAATATTACTTTTAGTGCGCACTAATCCGGTGTAATTTCCTGTACTTTTTAAGCTTTGTTTGCATGAAGCGGAGAAATACCCTAGAAGTAGAACTTTACCAGTGCTTCAGAAAAGTTGGAAGTAACCGTGAACAGCAGAGAATCAAAATTTCTCAAAATAAACTCTTATGAATGATAGCTGGGATGCATTGGGAGTTACAGTTTGTATAATCTGATTTTAGTGCATAGTAATGTATAGATCGTCAAGTAATTGCCTGTGAGGAGTCCCCATTTGAAATGGTATCAAATGGATAGGTGATTTTAAAATTATGAATCAATACACTCTCAGATAAATTCCTTTTTTCTACACATGGCATTTGTTTTAAATTTTTTCTCATTATTAAAAAATTATAAATTTAATTCTTGGTCCGTGGTATTAAACCTGTTGTTGACGAAGAAAATGTCTGCGCCTTCATAATTTTTATAGTTCTAATATTTCGGCCGGCATTCTCCAATATGGTAGTTAGAGCACAGAATAGACTAACGGGAAATTTTAGTTTTTTTTTTTAGCATGGCCTGATTAGCAACTGATCCAAATATATATTTATCTTTCAGTCGAATTTATTACAAGTGCTCCACTAACTAGAAAACTATTCAATTGGGACGCGAGACACGGGAAAAAAGCTAGTTAGCAGGTGTAAACAATGTGTTTGTTACTAGTATGAGAGGAAGGCCTAGATTCTCTGGCCTGGGAGACGTGGTAATGAGGAAGATAGAATACGTAATGAACCCTAGTCTCAGCACCAAACTTAGTTCCTACCCTGAAAACTGAGGCCGCCGTGGTCTAGTGGTTAGACTACTCACCTCCCATCCAGGCTAACCGGGTTCAATCCCCGGCCATGTCACTCCCAGATTTCCGCAAGTGGGAATCGTGCCGGACGATGCTTCTGGTCGGCGGGTTTTCTCGGGATCTTCCGTTTCCCCCGCCCTTGCATTCCGGTGCTGCTCCATTCTCACCTCATTCACCCTCATCGGCTATCAAGGCCTCGTTGTTCAGAGCCGGCTAAATATCTCCACTTCACTCAATATTTCACAATATGGGTGTTCAATATAATTAGTTCCGATGATTGTGGGCAGTATTTCACGTCAGACGTGCTACTGTAAAATTTCGTTATTTTCTTTAAAGTTATACAATATTGCCTTAAACTATGAGAAGGCAGTCATGCATTATAGTTAGAGACCTGGAGAATTCGTGGATTCATTTTAGGACAAGCTAGAATTCAAAACACATGCGTTTATATAACTTAATTCATTGGCCCACGCCGTATTTGACACTTCCTGGAGAACGCTGGTCCAATCGTCGCCTTCCACTGTGACAGTAAGCAACCAATGTGCAGTTCATTTGGCATATTGGTACATAAGACTGTAGAGTCTAGCTTGCAGGTCATTGAACTCGCGATTTTTTCCGGTCTCTAATTATAGTTATTATTATTAGAGTAGTGTTATGAACACGTGATTATAAAGGATATTGTGGAAGCCGACAAAGCCACCAAGACATTCCGATCGTGCGGACAGGCGGAGTACTGCAGTATGTTAGTCTGTGGGCATTTTTTCATGGTTATAGGAAACCATGATGCGTGTATTCTCCAGCAAATAGCGAGAAAAGTGACACGATAATTATTGTTATTGAACAAGTACTATTTTCTGTAGTAAGTCGCATGTGAGAATCAAGAAACCTATGTCAGTTGGTATGGGCCAAGTGACGTATAAAGCTGGAATAATGATTATAATAACAAAAAATTGTCAACGAAAAGAAGCCGACAAAAAAATAAGAAAGTGCCTATCTCCCATATCAGCTACAGAGAGCACTACGGAAGTATTGCACCCACTCAAACACAGTATAGAAATCACTGCACTTGGCATCAGTCATTGATAGAGACCTGAAAAATTCGCGAGTTCAACGACCTGTAGGCTGACCTCTACGGTCTAAAGTACAAATGTGCCGATGTCAACTGCGCATTGGTTATCTGCTGTCACAATGGAAGGCTATCGTTCTCCAGGAGGTGTCAAACACCGCGTGGTCCAATAGCTGAAGTTATATAAACACACGTGTTTTGAATTCTAGCTTGTACCAAAATGAATCCGCGAATTTTTCAGGTCTCTAGTCATTAACCACGTTGCAGTTTGTAGCCTTTGTTAATTAATAGGTTACCTAAATTAATTCTTCATGTCATATAATTATGCATCATTACTAAGATTTTAAGACCAGTTGTGTTTCTTTCCGTATTACGCGTCTTAGGCGTATGTCCGTAGGGTATTGAAATTTAGCATGTACTGAAATATTTTCGCGAAATTCGGGTGTCCCTAATCATTAGACACACTGGAAAATTGCGAAAAAAAATTTTAGCTGACATATTTTCGATAAACCTCTATATCTAGTTTATCGTATTATGGTTGGCACAGAGGCTCTCATTTCAAGTTAGAATTTCTTGGCAGACTATGTAAAATACAAGTATACGTTAGCTTTACGTTTCACATTGGACTTTCGCTAATACGACATGCCCTGCAGAACTCTGCACCAATAGTTTAACCGAGTTAAGTTGAGAGATTTGAGTGGCTCTCAACGAGATCCTGAGAGCCGATGAGGGTGAAGCGAGGTGATAATGGAGTAGTGCCGGAATAAAGATGCGGAGGAAACGGGAGACGCCCGAGAAAACCCGCCGACCAACGGCATCGTCCAGCACGATTCCCACGTTGCAAGTGTGCACACAGGATATTGAAGTCTAGCCTGCGCGTAAATCTTTCCGCGAAAAGCAGGTGAGACTACAATCACTATAGAAACCCGGAAATTTTGCGGATTAATTCTTAAACAAGCTAGACCCCACAGCACTTTGTGCATTCGAACTTCTTGTTGGTGGTTCATTGGGTGTTGCTCCAGTTTAACTCCCGAGCAGGTAGCACGTGGTTCGATCCTTGTCTTGTTAGCAGGTTCTTTATTGGCTGAACGCGGTCCGGTGGCGTGTCTAACAACTTGTGCTCCAATAGAAGCAGATACTCCCATGTACATGCGGTTCAATTTTAACTTGTCCTCAAATGAAATCGCAACATTATCGGGTGCCTACCAATGACAAGGAAAACCCTGTTTTCGCCCGACTTCAACTCAGATCCACTTTCGTCATCTGCCCACGAATCACAGACGTACAATATTGGAGTACCATAATTCTGACTCGCCATTCAAGCAAGGAACTGTCTTTTCACAAAGACACGCTGCCAATAAACAAAAGAAAACTGGCGGTATGCCCGTGGGGTATTGAAAACTAGCAAATGCTGAAATCTTTTCGCTAAATTTGGGCGTCCCTGCCAATGAAACATGTGTAGGGACAGCGATTTTTAAAAGGTTTCGAGGCAAGATACAGTTCAAAGCACTGTAGGGTCGTACAGCTTCTTTATTGGCTGAACCTTGTTCTTGTCCGTGTAAACTGTTTGCTCACGAATCACGAAGGTCCAGTGTCGGAGTTACGGAATCCTGAGTGGCGAGTCAAAAATGGAAACGACACCAGCAGCCAATGGAGGTATGGCGACAGCTGAGGTGTATATATAGTATTGAAGTCTGCTATGTGCTAAGATTTTTTCGAGAAAAATCACTGGCCCTACACGTGTGAAACTAGCACATACGTGCATGCCGTCTACCTTGGAATTGAATTATATCGTGGAATGATGGCGTCTTTAGCAATAATTGGATAATCAACTTTTGAACTCGGCTATGTTCATTGCATACCAATCACAAACGTTCTTTTTAAGAATATTAGAATCCTCATTCGCCCAATGATATTGGATAACTTCATACACGCATGTCAGCCAGTACAGAAAAAAAAAATTCTCAGATTTGTGTACAGTATTTTGAATCCTAGGAGACAGAAAAGGTTTGCTGCGACAATCCATCGTCTATGCGCATCATGTCTAAGGGAAACGGTACCATCGCAGATTAGTAAAGTGTACAGAAGCGAAATGGCGTGTCGGTTTCTTAGATGTAGGTGGACTCGGACGCTCATTGGTCTCGCGAAGCTCTGGACACGGAACTTGGGCATGATTGGCTATTGTACGTTGTGCAACACGCCCCATTGGTTGAGCTGACGTCTGTCGCGTCAGTCTCAACGTAGCNTTGGTCTGTCGCGTCAGTCTCAACGTAGCTGATTTGTGAACGACGTTCTGCCATATTGCCGGCGTGTCTGTAACCCAACTCCGCGATGTGATTATTTTGGCAAAGTTTTATTTCCTCGAGTAACTGAAATATGGTCGAATTATATGTATATTTATTTAGTATGGTTTATTAAATAAATATTTCAGAGAATTTAATTCGTTTAAGAACACACTGCCTAACGCTTTTACATAAAATGTAGCAATNAAATGGCGTGTCGGTTTCTTAGATGTAGGTGGACTCGGACGCTCATTGGTCTCGCGAAGCTCTGGACACGGAACTTGGGCATGATTGGCTATTGTACGTTGTGCAACACGCCCCATTGGTTGAGCTGACGTCTGTCGCGTCAGTCTCAACGTAGCTGATTTGTGAACGACGTTCTGCCATATTGCCGGCGTGTCTTTAACCCAACTCCGCGATGTGATTATTTTGGCAAAGTTTTTTATTTCCTCGAGTAACTGAAATATGGTCGAATTTTCTGTATTTTTATTTAGTACGGTTACATTAAATAAATATTTCAGAGAATTTAATTCGTTTAAGAACACACTGCCTAACGCTTTTACATAAAATGTAGCAATNAAATATTTCAGAGAATTTAATTCGTTTAAGAACACACTGCCTAACGCTTTTACATAAAATGTAGCAATGTTAAACAGAACATTTTTTTTCTTGGTTGCGTTAAAACGCCAGTACGCTGTTGCGACCTTGCGGTCGAGGTAGTTACGTTGGCAGAACAGTCATACCTAAACGAATAAAGCAAAACAAAAATATTAGGAACTTTAAATCAATAAGANCAGTTACGTTGGCAGAACAGTCATACCTAAACGAATAAAGCAAAACAAAAATATTAGGAACTTTAAATCAATAAGAACATAGCCTTGAAGTCGACTGCACAAAGCCGATTTCTTTCGACGTCGCATTCTGAAATGTTTCCAAAATAANTAAGAACATAGCCTTGAAGTCGACTGCACAAAGCCGATTTCTTTCGACGTCGCATTCTGAAATGTTTCCAAAATAAATCACTTGAGTACCGTTCATTGGTTTTGTTCGTTTTTTAATTACAGTCACAATACTCCACGGGTCTCTCTAATCATTTGGAGTTGCAAAGAATGCTTAATCATCGCTTTCTAGTGACGAGTTAAAGTAATTAGAGGACTCATCACAAATGAACAATGTATTGCCTTCCAATGAGCAAAATTTTTAAAACAATTAATTATAAAATTAATTCTTAATTGGGACATTGTCACGATTATGTGGCATTATACTGACCTCGATACTGCAACTGCACTTTTAAGTACAATAGCAGCAGGTTCGATAGGTCTTAGTAGATTTGCTGATACACATAGCCAGGAAGGGGCCACGGTGGCTGTGCGGTTAGACTGCTCGCCTCCCACCATGGCGAACCGGGTTCAATCCCCGTCCGGTTCACTCCAGATTTTCGCAAACGGGGAAATCGTGCCGGACGATGCCGCTGGTTGGCGAGTTTTCTCGGAGATCTCCGGTTTCCCCCGCCCCTTCATTCCGGCGCTGCTCCATACTCACCTCACTTCACCCTCANAGTTTTCTCGGAGATCTCCGGTTTCCCCCGCCCCTTCATTCCGGCGCTGCTCCATACTCACCTCACTTCACCCTCATCGGCTATCAAGACCTAGATGTTAAGAGCCACCCAAATATCTTCATTTTCACTCATTTTATCTCTTTAACCTATACAGACTGAAAGTAGCGGCGTGTGGTGAACTGTGGCAAAGTAAGCTGTGTTTTGCAGTGTGTTATACCTAGGGATACCCGAATTTCGCGAAAATATCCCACGGCCAATTGTATTTCATAACACTTTAGCTCAAAATCACTTTCGTGATTGGATGGTTTACGAGTTACGCGTCTTTAGGCGTCTGCCCGCGAATCAAAGACGCACAGTATTGAAGTTACCTAATCCTGATTGGCCAGTTAAGTAGGCGAAAATTTTCTGACAAAGACACACCACCATTAAGCAAAAGAAAACAATTTATTCCCGTAGGGTATTGAAATCTAGCATGTGCGGAAATCTTTTCGCTAAAATCGGTGTCCCTTGTTTNAAACAATTTATTCCCGTAGGGTATTGAAATCTAGCATGTGCGGAAATCTTTTCGCTAAAATCGGTGTCCCTTGTTTCGCCTAATCGTTTGTGCTAGTTTACACATCGGTAGAGACTTGAAAAATTCGCGAGTTCAATGACCTACAGGCTAGACTCTACAGTCTTATGTACAAATATGCTTATATCAACTGCGCATTGGTTGTTTGCTGTCACAGTGGAAGGCGACAATTGGACACCGTTCCCCAGGAGGTGTCAAATACCGCGTTGACCAATGGCTAAAGTTATATGAACGCACGTGTTTTGAATCCTAGCTTGTCCCAAAATGAACTCGCGAATTCTTCAGGTCTCTACACATCGGCCGTTTAAACGCAGTAGTGCAGTTTATGTCACAGGACGTGCTTAATGGGTGCCTCACCTCTCTCTCGTGAGTGGCCGCAATACATTAGGTTTCTCCCGGCCCCACTCTGGTTACTGGTTTCTGCAGCCGTGCGCCGAGTGTTTACAGCACTGAGAAAGCACCAGCTTACCTTGCAGCACTTCACTACACGCCACTAGAAGTAAGGATATTTTATTGGGAAGAAATCAACTCACACACTGAAAAAAAAAAATTTGAAATGGCACCAGTGTATTTAATTTTTCAGTGGTGCAACCCCATTGGCTGGTAGCCAACCAGTTATAAGCTCTATTCCGTGGAGTAAGCGTTTCAAATGTGGTATCAACCAATAGGGAGGTGGTAAGTGGGAAAGCAGAGACCAGCAGTAATGGCGTTCCTGTAATTTAAGATATAAGTAGAGACCTGAAAAATCTGCGAGTTCAATGACCTGCAGGCTAGACTCTACAGTGTTATGTACAAATATGCCGATATCAACTTCATATTGGTTGTCTGCCGTCACAGTGGAAGGCGACGATTGGGCCACCGCTCTTCAGGAGGTGTCAAACACGGCGTGGACCAATGGCTAAAGTTATTTAAACACACGTGTTTTTAACTCTAACTTGTTCCAAAATGAATCCGCGATTTCTTCAGGTCTCTTAGATATAAGCGACACAATTCTGACTTGTCTTGAAGACCAGCAAATGTGTACCAACCGCAAAGTGTTAATGTTGAGTGTAAATAGTTCCTACGTTATACAACCACGTAGCTGAAATAGATCATGCTTCCATAATGTGAAAGAGAAGGGGGCGTGATTGTGACACTACTCTTTGATCTTAGCCGATATTTCGAGAAGCGGCAGCGTGATCTTGACAGGTTTTACAGCCCGAAATCCGGTCTTTCTCCTCTTCGTTTCTCGTGGCTTTGTCTTCCATTTCTCTTGCCATCACTCGGTACTGTACCGGTTTTTCGCAGTGAAACCTGCCCTTCTCTCCGATCAGAAGTATTCCGACTTCAGAGTTCAGACATTGAAGCCATCGCCCGAAAACCTCACCCTGACATTTCGCTTTGTAATCCCGTACCAGACCTTCACTATCTAATCAGTGAAAAAGGCTCCGCTTAGAATCACGGAAAACCACTGGTTGTTTCAGAAAAACCGTTTCACTGATTGAATAATTGACATGCGGATAATTAATTACAGTTTTTACTGAGTCTTGAAAAATAATTACTAAAAATAAATATATTTCCGATAGTAAATGTTTGTGGTGTGCAAATTTCATTAAAAAAAAAAATAGCATTGCTTAGGATTTGAACCCACAGTACCCCGCTTTCAGATCGTAACTTTACCAATTGAACTACCAAGACAACCTTGACTGTAAAAAAAAAAAAGGGAAGGGGGTATACGTATTTAAATATGTAGCTTTAAATTTTAGGCTATTTAACTTTATTTTTTAGTTCAGTTTGTAACATTCTGATTGTTTATACAGCTAGTACGTGTGAATGCACTCACTTCGTCACATTTAATGCAGTTTAAACCTTCAAACAGAGCGCTGTGATGATTTCGTGAAAACGAAATGAAAGACGTAAAAGCGAAATTAAAGACTGAATGTTGTTACCTCGTAAAATAGTATTACAAAAGACGAACGTCACATTTTAAAAAGCATATTTTATGATTTATATTAGTTTATGCGTCGTTATTTCTTCTGATACACCTTGTTTAACTGATCCATCAGTCAAAAAAAAAAATCACTGAAAAACAGCGATTGGAATGCTTGATGAGTCGTTGGAAAGTGTCCCTGAATCAATAAGTGAAGGAGAACTGGCATTTTTTTTCACTCATTAGTCAGTTAAATTGACTGAAGTGGTTGTTGAAAAAGTCAGCCACAGTTAACTGATTCAAACTTTGAAATTCTCACTGATTCAGATTTAGATTGACGGTGCCATAAAAATTTGTGTTCCCTTGATGTGTGTCACTAGACTTCCGCACGTTAGACACGCNTGTCACTAGCATTCCGCTCGTTAGACACAGCCTGTGTGTCTCTGAACCAATAGTAAATATGTTCTACTACTTGGCCAAGTCGAACACGAGACTGTGGCAGCATCCAATTACTAACAGAGATATAAAGCACCAATGAATGCATAGGACTGTGAATTATAATTTGAGGTCACTTTATCACGCGAAATGGTAGACTCTGTACTCATGGATAGGGACACCCCAATTAAGCGAAAATAATTCAGTATCAGTTGTGTTTCATAACACTTTAGCTCAGATCCACTTTCGTTATTGGGTGGTTTCGGTATTACGCGTCGTAGGTGTATGTCCGCGAATCACAAACGCACAGGTATTGAAGTTACCTAATTCTGATTGGCCAGTCAAGTAGAAAAATATCTCCTCACAAAGACACGCCGACATTAAGTAAAAGAAAACTGTTGGTATGTACGTAGGGTATTGAAGTCTAGCCTGTACTGAAATCTTTTCGCGAAATTCGGGTGTTCCTAGTCATGGGTAGAGACGTGAAAAATCCGCGAGTTCATCGACCTGCAGGCTGAACTGTACAAATGTGCCGATGTCAACTGCACATTGGTTGTCTGCTGTCACAGTGGAAGGCGACGATTGGGCTAGTGTTCCCCAGAAGGTGTCAAACATCGCGTGGTCCAATAGCTGAAGTTATATAAACACACGTGTTTTGAATTCTATCTTGTACCAAAATGAATCGGTGAATTTTTCAGGTCTCTACTAATGGGTCATCAGAGTTTCAGTCTTTCCGCCACTTATCATATTCCCCTAGTAANGGTGAATTTTTCAGGTCTCTACTAATGGGTCATCAGAGTTTCAGTCTTTCCGCCACTTATCATATTCCCCTAGTAATTTATCAATATTAGTGGCGAAATCATGCCATATTTTATAAAGAGCTCTTTCTCTTTGAGTCCGGCTCATATTTATTGCCACTGGTCGAAGTGAGCTGCATGTATTCTCCACTGCAGCAATATCAGTTGTGTTGGTCTCTGCATTTCCATTNTTGCCACTGGTCGAAGTGAGCTGCATGTATTCTCCACTGCAGCAATATCAGTTGTGTTGGTCTCTGCATTTCCATTAACCAACCTTCCTATTGGTCCTGGCTACATCAGCCACGCCTACTGTACTCTACAACGTTTGTTATTAGCTGGCCGTCGACCAATGAAGTCGCGCGTTGACTGTGCACCAATTAATGTGTCACGACAGATGTAGCAGGTTTTACAGTACACCGTGTTATTTTGAAAAAATATTAAAAATAACAGTTTTATTCTTTTGAGCAGAAATGTTGAC
>NQII01009584.1:0-49224 GCA_002778355.1 Clitarchus hookeri | reverse complement strand
GGCTGTAGTATAGAGAAGCAGTATATACGTAGTTAACATGTCACACTCTTACTATGCCAGCATGACGCCAAGCTTTTCAGCATCTCACCAGTGTACGTGTTGTGCTGATAAGTGACATTTGACTACACCANAAATATAGAGAAGCAGCAGACTGAGAGTTATACCGCATCTGTTACTCTCACTGCCAATAAAATAACTTAATTTTTATGTTAATTTTAACGTATTCTTCTCTAGCACTTCAAAATATTATATTAATTAAAGAAAACAAGGTCATTAAATCTGATGGTTGCCAAAATATCTGCCCTTCCCAATTAACACAGAGTTATAAAAATAATTCAACATATTTAGACATCCATCAGGAATTAAGCATATTATAGTGTTGTCTGTTCAACAAAGCAATTGTTTTGGTAATTATTGGTAATTTCAAAGAATTGCGATTTTACTAGATAGATACTTTTAAAGAACGTTTGTTAAAGTTGTCTAAGAACCTGGTGTCATTTTCATATCCATAGGACGTACGTCAACTTAACACTAGGCTACTCAACTAATTAAATTTTCTTATAGCACTACAATAGTTTGATTATGATGAGTCTGGGGCAACGGCATCTGGCGTATGAGCTAGTAGCCGGCCGACGCTATCTTNTTAAAGAACGTTTGTTAAAGTTGTCTAAGAACCTGGTGTCATTTTCATATCCATAGGACGTACGTCAACTTAACACAAGGCTACGCAACTAATTAAATTTTCTTATAGCATTACAATAGTTTGATTATGATGAGTCTGGGGCAACGGCATCTGGCGTATGAGCTAGTAGCCGGCCGACGCTATCTTNTTACAATAGTTTGATTATGATGAGTCTGGGGCAACGGCATCTGGCGTATGAGCTAGTAGCCGGCCGACGCTATCTTGAATATACCTTTTATCCCGTTTCTCTCTCGAAAATTTGGTTTTTTTGTCTTGTAATATGCAATTTTTTGCATAAAATTTTCCTTCTTCCCTAAAATTTTCTCGTTTTTCTCTCAAGAATCACCGAGCCCCTCATTTGTAAAGAACGAGCCCATTTTTCGCAAAAACAAGAAATTGGAAGCAGTTAGGGTTCTCTATTTTACCATTTACCTTGAGACCTATAACATTGATCCTGTGCCCATAACCTTGTAAAACTTTGGAACTGAAAAAAATGGAATAATCTAAAAAAAAAANCCTATAACATTGATCCTGTGCCCATAACCTTGTAAAACTTTGGAACTGAAAAAAATGGAATAATCTAAAAAAAAAAAGTCCTAAACACTTTAACCAAATTAAAAAAAAATTAAAACGAATGAATTTAAATTATACATATCTTGAGAAATTATTTAAAGATAATTATGTAGAAGTGCCGGGGTTCGGCACGACCAGNCCTATAACATTGATCCTGTGCCCATAACCTTGTAAAACTTTGGAACTGAAAAAAATGGAATAATCTAAAAAAAAAAGTCCTAAACACTTTAACCAAATTAAAAAAAAATTAAAACGAAGGAATTTAAATTATACATATCTTGAGAAATTATTTAAAGATAATTATGTAGAAGTGCCGGGGTTCGGCACGACCAGNGGAATTTAAATTATACATATCTTGAGAAATTATTTAAAGATAATTATGTAGAAGTGCCGGGGTTCGGCACGACCAGACCTCGATAGGTCGACTAGTGTCCATCTCGCCTGCCAAATTGGACGTCAATGTCCTTGACATTGACCCCAGTAACATTTAACTTAAAAACCCAAAAACTCAAAAAAATTCCAAATTATAAAAAAATTCGAAAATATTATTAACCAAAGTATAAATTACACTGACATAACCCGACTGCCAGTTTATATCCAGATGACCTTGACCAAATACATTTACCTTGTATGACTCTAAAATCAAAAATTCGCAAAATTGTTTAAAAAAAATTAATAAAAAATTATAAAAATTGCCAAGAATTATTTAAAAAATGTAAAAAATATAATTCAAAATTTATTAAAAAATTTATAAAAAATAAATTTTTTAAAGTTTTGGTTTTAGTGGGCGAAGAGGGAATGGAAACGACCAGTCTCCATAATATGATGTCCCCCAACTACCATATTGAATATAAGTAACCTTGAACTTAACCTTTCACCTTGATATGTAACTCTGTTTGAACTTCAACCCAAAAATTACACAATACCCAAAAAATTAAATATTTCATACATTATAAATAATTATAAAAAATATTATAACAAATTTATTTAAAAATATTACATTTCCGAAGGTTCCCTCAGCACCACACCATGTAGTCGACTGACCTTCACCAATATTTCTCATTGGTTAATTAGTTGGTTCCCCTCCACTCTCTCTGCCAGTGTTTCTTATTGATAGATTACTTGTACTCACATAACTCCCCCACCCCTTCTCCAAAAACTGTTTTTAATTGTTTATTAATCATGCTCGTTCGACCCGACACCAATGTTACTCATTGGTTAATTAGACCACTTGCTTCGACCCCCCTCTACGTTGATTAATCTGTCAAATTAACTCTGCCAAACATATTCATTTTGTCATTTATCATTCGTTTTCATTTTCATAAATCACAAAATGATACGAATCCCAAAAATCAGGGAGGAAATACAATATTACCACCGACTACCATGTAGGATTCCATTTCGCCAAATCACATTTCCATCACGCTCACTCATTTCTTCTTAGCTGTGCCCAATCCACCATATTGTATTATATCCATGCTTTGTTATTCCTTAACAGCCATCTTAGATTCCATCAGTACAACCATCTTACATTACATCATAACCATGTTTCCCACATGCCTATGCTCTATAATTCCACGTCAGTAATCTATGATTTAATTTCTTTAAAATACCAGAGAGGCCGGCGAAGCAAACATTCTCTCACGCTCTCTCATGCAATGTTATCAATCTTTGATTTAGTTTTGTTTAGTTGCATTCCATTGATTCCCTATCATTCCTACTTGATTTAATCATTTACCATTATATTAGATCATAATCATGATCTACAATTTCACCTCGATTTAGTAGCCTACTGGTTACTCGGTCCTCTNCATAACCATGTTTCCCACATGCCTATGCTCTATAATTCCACGTCAGTAATCTATGATTTAATTTCTTTAAAATACCTGAGAGGCCGGCGAAGCAAACATTCTCTCACGCTCTCTCATGCAATGTTATCAATCTTTGATTTAGTTTTTTTTAGTTGCGTTCCATTGATTCCCTATCATTCCTACTTGATTTAATCATANGATTCCCTATCATTCCTACTTGATTTAATCATATACCATTATATTAGATCATAATCATGATCTACAATTTCACCTCGATTTAGTAGCCTACTGGTTACTCGGTCCTCTCAAACCACCATATTTGATTACATCATTTCTGCAACCATTGACTATCATATGGACTTGTCCTTTAAGCATCAAAATTTTCCATTTAGTTCATCATTTGTGTTTACTGGAAAGATAACTGTGGCGTATTAGAGCAGGACCGGGCATGAAGATATTTATGTATGACCTCTCTTCGCCATATACTGTACTGAATTATGTCTGGCCAGTCTCGACTAAGACTTCACCCTCCCTTCTCCATATCTTAGAGTCAAAAAATTTCTAACACTTCAACAGCTTACTTCCAAGACTGCTTCATCCAACCTGCTTAGAATGTATTACATAATTAATATGCTCTTTCATGTATGCTTTAGCATATACCTTTCCTATATTATCAATGATTATGCACATTGACCTACACAATAAATCTTTAAGGATCAACTTTCAAATCACGATATTTTGTCTACATAATTTTATTAATTCATTATTATCACGATCATTAACAGTATCGGATTGTAGTGACAGATCTAAAAGCCAAAACTACCTTATTCCCAAATCAGGGAAAGTTGTCATGCTAGGCTAAGGTATATCAGCACTAGCGAGCAATGGAACACTTTTGATTATTCATTGAAAATATATTTTTTACGTTCATCAAACCAAAAACTTAAAAAAAAAATGTATACGTTCTCCATACTATACATGCAGTGTCTTTCCAGCAAAATTCTCACTTTTCACATTATTAATCTATTCTACTTATACACAGCTCGATATAGTCTTATGCTACCATGCCTCCACCCAGAATCGCAAAGTTTTTCTTTTAAGGCCTCTGCAGCCTCTGGAATGCTATAAACGTTGTATAATGCTTCATTTGTAGTCTTGAATGACCGCCGGCTGATTTCTTGATCCAAAGAATGAGGCTTTTCATAGGTACACTCCAGCCAATCATTACATTTTGCCCTTGAATGAAGATTATTATAGGTAGAATCTTTTGATATGGTATCACTAATAGCTAGTGTAGGACATTTCTTTGCTTCAGAAACTTTTCCTTTACAGTTCTTGATAAGTCTCTTCAGCTTATCACTTCGTTTGAACAGATGTTTGCACTTAACACATTGTTTCATAACACAGGAATGACCCTTCACTGAAGTGGTTCTTTCGTGATTCCGTGCACTTTGGCTTTGGTAAATATCTTGTCACAGTTACAGTAACGAAGCCTCTACGAAGTCATCGATGAAGATAATGCTTTAAATGCTCCATCTGAAGAAGTCGATGATATTCCCGAAGAAGTAGATGGCGACACTGCTGTAAGTGACCAATCCGAAGAATTTGATGTTTGCTTTCGGCGTCGTACCTGAATAAGTCGATGGCTTGATACTTTAAGCATGCTGCTCGAAGAAGTCGATGCAACTGCTGGTATTACTCCCGAAGAAGTCGATGGCACTTCCATAGACCCCATTAGATTTGGAATATCCGAAGACTTCACAGATGCCGAATAAGTCTTTGATTCAAACGCGGAGCCGCAAAAGCCAGCCGAGACGATCCACATTGCACGTCAACCACTGTCAAACTAACTTCTCAGCTTACAATCCAACTCCTTATTACATATACGCATTAGCAACGCTATGACATCATAATGACATAGTTTCAAACATATTACGCCAATAAGACATTGTGCGGACATCGACCAGCCAATCACATAGTTACCATGTGATTGCAGCTGGCCAACACCATGCAGGATCTTAGCTTCGGACATAGCACCGCAATTAGCACCTCACCTAGCACTGCACTTAGCACCGCACTTAGCACTGCACTTAGCAAGCCACAAACCATAAATGTCCCACAATGACACAGAATGACCCATAATGACTCACAAATTACTAATAAATGATTTACGATGTCCCATAAGTGACACCTAATGACATCGAAATAACAAATAAATGCCTATAAATGACACCTAAAGACCCACAAAGACCCACATATTGAACCATTGGGGGGACATCTAACAGAATATTCAACCCGCTCACATATGCAAATACGAGTGTAAACCTCCTTTCATAAATAAAGCATTTAACCCATGTTGCAATAGGAAAACCTGAGACAANTATGCAAATACGAGTGTAAACCTCCTTTCATAAATAAAGCATTTAACCCATGTTGCAATAGGAAAACCTGAGACAAATTTGCACAAATTTTAAATATTCTTATACATTTAAGTATTTATACACACAGACACACACACGTGCGCATGAAACCAAAGTAAGTTGAGAGAAAACAGGCCACACATTACAGAAATAGGGGAAAAAACTGCCAAGTAACAAATCTAAGACAATACACTTCATGCACCGAACAGTGGTACATATCTATATTTCCGAATCAAAGCGATATTATACTGTGAAAAAACCTAATAATTTATTTTGTATTAATCTTAAATCTTCTGAGGAAACATCTATGCTCACAAACAAAAAAACCTGATAATTGAAAACAAAATAATTATAGCCTATTCCTCTTCTACAATTTTTTTTATATCACAGATTACAAGTCGTAACAACAGAGATAAATGCCAATTCTAAAATAATCCCAGTTCATTATTAACCAGCAGACATATACAATGAGGCGATAAAAGTCATGGGATACCTCCTAATATCGTGTTGGACTTCCTTTTGCCCGGCGAATTGCAGCAACTCCATGTGGCATGGACTGAACAAGTCGTTGGAAGTTCCCGGCAGAAATATTGAGCCATGCTGCCTCTATAGACGTCCATAATTGCGAAAGTGTTGCCAGTGCAGGTGTTTGTGCACGAACTGACATTTCTATTATGTCCCATAAATGTTCAATGGGATTCATGTCGGGCAATCTTGGTGGCCAAATCATTCGCTGGAATTGTCCAGAATGTTCTTCAAACCAATCGCGAACAGTTGTGGCCCGGTGACATGGTGCATTCTCATCCATAAACATTCCATCTTTGTTTGGTAACATGAAGTCCATTAATGGCTGCAAGTAGTCTCCATGTAGCTGATCATAACACTTTCCAGTCANTCCATAAACATTCCATCTTTGTTTGGTAACATGAAGTCCATTAATGGCTGCAAGTAGTCTCCATGTAGCTGATCATAACACTTTCCAGTCAATGATCTTTTCAGTTGGACCAGAGGACCCAGTCCATTCCATGTATAAACAGCCCACACCATTATGGAGCCACCACCAGCTTGCACAGTTCCTTGTTGACAACTTGGGTCCATGGATTTGTGGGGTCTGCGCCACACTCGAACCCTACGATCAGCACTTATCAACTGAAATCGGGACTCATCTGACCAAGCCACGGATTTCCAGTCGTCTTGGGTCCAACCGATAATGTCACTAGCCCAGGAGAGGCGCTGCAGTCTATGTCGTGCTTTTAGTAAAGGCACTCGAGTCGGTCTTCAGCCGCCATAGCCCAGTACAGCCAAAATTCGCCGCACTTTCTTAACGGACACATCCGTCGTTTGTCCCACATTCATTCCTGCAGTTATTTCATCCAGAGTTGCTTGTCTANTCGTTTGTCCCACATTCATTCCTGCAGTTATTTCATCCAGAGTTGCTTGTCTATTAACACTGACCGTTCTGCGCACACGTCGTTGGTCTCGGTCATTAAGTGCAGGCGGTCGGCCACTGCGTTGTCCATGGGGGGTGGTTATGCCGAAAATTAAGTATTCTCGCCACACTCTTGGCACTGTGGATCTCGGAATGTTGAATTCCCTAACCATTTCCGAAATGGAATGTCCCNGTATTCTCGCCACACTCTTGGCACTGTGGATCTCGGAATGTTGAATTCCCTAACCATTTCCGAAATGGAATGTCCCGTGCGTCTAGCTCCAACTGCCATTCCGCGTTCATAGTCTGTTAATTCCTGTCGTGCGGCCATAATCACGTCAGAAANGTGCGTCTAGCTCCAACTGCCATTCCGCGTTCATAGTCTGTTAATTCCTGTCGTGCGGCCATAATCACGTCAGAAACATTTCACATGAATCACTTGACTAGAAATGAAAGCCCAACCAATGCACTGCACATTTATACATTGTGTACGNAGAAACATTTCACATGAATCACTTGACTAGAAATGAAAGCCCAACCAATGCACTGCACATTTATACATTGTGTACGTGATACTACTGCCATATGTATATTCGCATATAGCTATCCCAAGGCAATTTTTTCACCTCACTGTATACGCACTGTGGCAATGTTTCAGCCCACATGCCAGTGTAATACATAGACATACAAACGATACATTTTCGAAAGGTAAGAAGTGAGAGCTAAATCACGTATTATCGGTGTTCATTTTTGCGACAGACTTTGTACAACTCCATCACGCCCAGAAGAGTTCTGATGCTTGCTGGCATTCTTGCACTCTATCAGCCCCTCCGGATGCCACGAAGACACAAATCTCGTATAATGCAATACTTAAGAAATAGATTAACAAAATAAAATATTATAAATACCTATCTTTACTTACATGAGGTTTATAACCGATTCAAAATTAAAAAAATACCAGGCTGCAGATGAGATTACTCAGAACCCACAGCCCTTGTCAAACTAATCTACAATCTTAACCACGAGACCAATATGACTTGTGTCAGAAGTCGTTAGTTTTATATTAATTATACTTGCAAGTATGTACAAAATGTTAACAAGGAAATTACGTTTCTATTGCAATTTTGCAACTCAATTTATACCTACTTCTTCAAATAAGGAAGTTATTTCATTAAGAAGAATACATTTTGATACTATTACCACACAAGAAGCGAGGCCGGGTAAGGCAGGAATACGGCCAACTACTATTATTAAATCAATGTTCGCAAACAACAGCAACTCTAATGCAACAACAAAGAATGCAGGAATCTGCAAAAGTATGTACAATATCAGGGTCTGGCATCAACATCTAACGGTAGTAAACCCGCCCACGATACAAGGGAGAGCCAATAGGAATCAAGGATATTGGAGAAGGTGGGTGTGAAGAAGAAGTGTGGTGGAGACGACGGCTAAGGGCCGGGGTGTCAGTCGGCGTCGATCCTCGCTGAACGGCGTCTCCGAGCGGCGATTGGTGGTAAGTGTCTTACACTAGGGTGAGAGAGCGAGTCCGGAGCCCCTTATATCCTTGATCTCACATAACAGATTGTCCTTTACACCTACTACGATCCCTAGCCCCACTAACTACAACACTCTGTAATTACTGCAAGTTGAATCAGTAAAAATCCCATGGAAATAATTATTTGAACCTAATTAATTATTCTCTAACTTAATTTCATGAACTGCATTAACTATATTTCCTTAAGAGGTATAACAATTTGCTGCATTTCATATTAAGGGATCCGTGTAGCTAGGAAACAGTAAAAGTTAATAAGTAGTACGGTCACGATTAACTGAATTTTTCGTTTTATTACGATTTATTGTGATTTTTTGGGAGTTTAGCGTTTTTTTAAATTCGAAATACATTTATTTTTGCACAAAACTAAAATTTCCATCACCCATAGTTTTCACACAAACAGTTATATACGGTTTTACGTTGTTGAGTGTCCACCGTTATGCTGAAGCTCTTGTATAAGGGCAATATTGTACAAATATTTCTTGATGTCTATTACAAACGCCCCCTTGTAGATTTACAAACGAGTTGTTTTACATTAGATGAAACTTAACTTGATCTTTAAAAAGTGTTTCCGCCTCTCGGGCGTTGTCGACCAGATGTTTAACATACCTTATTCACGTTACGCTCGTTTTCTGAAGTCTTATTGTCCAGTAGTATTTGTAGGTCGCCAACCTGCAAATGTTAAACAGGAAGTACAGATTAAAAATCTTACAAAGAACAAAATAGATTATACTTTCACTATAAACTGTTATGGTATAAATAGCATATTGATAATGAAATAAAAGGTATATATGCGTATTAAAACTTCCTTGTTTTTCGTTGGAACTGGTTAAAAGCTATTTAAAGAAAGCATAACTATTTTTGCACATTTTAATATCGCCTTAAGTATAGATATCGCGGAGGAAACATTAACGCCATTTAATTATTCACAGCTGCACAGTTGTCATGATGAAATAGTTTAGCCAGTCTGTTTTTCCTCAGGAGTAAATGCAACAAATACTGCCCACCATAACATGTAATATTTCCGGTTCAACAAACCTAACGTTATTAATAATTACAAACCTTCATCTGTTCTGAATTTTCCTTGCCATGAAGCCACAGAGATAAAAGGACATACTCCGGGGTACTCGGTAATTACGTTAAAAATGTTACAGTTCAATACGATTCATGCAGTAAATATGGGGCAATGGTACATTGCCAGGTATATTTTTCTATTAAACACACGGTTTTTAAACCTATTGTGCTTACGAATTACATTTACAAACTGTTAAACTCTTAAAAACTCAATATATAGTAACGGTGGAAAACTTTTAATGCTAGTAAAAATTTTATAATTTTCAAACCCCAGTATCGATGTTTCTTTATAAAACACAATTATTGTATTGCCTTATTTTCTTTGTGAGTGTATAAATTGCCAAATATATAAGGTAAAGAGAAACTTCCTGACTGTCACATATTAATTATTATATAACATAGTATATGTTATGAAAATACGCCATAAGAAATCTGAAACCTCTTTTTAGTTTGAGGAGCACGCAAAGTCATAGTTAACAAATATTCTCTAAGCTCTGTTCAATTTCGTTGTTTTTTCTCTTTCATGTTTATCTTGTATGTCGTGAATCTGCAAATGTTTAAAAGCACAATGAAGATAATGGAAATTCAAACACAAGAAATTTCAATTGCAAACTAAACAATGTGCTATAACTTTTACAAAACAAAGTATTTATATATATATATATATATCTTCATTAATTCAGATATTCTCCAAAAGGTAATTCATATATCGTGATTATTTTAGGTATTGAATAAGTGTGAATGNTCTTCATTAATTCAGATATTCTCCAAAAGGTAATTCATATATCGTGATTATTTTAGGTATTGAATAAGTGTGAATGGAATCGTTTCTTGGTTTTCCCACGAGATGACCTCATTTCCAGTAGATTTAATGCTATCGAAGTAATCTTTACAACACCCTGCAAAGAAAAGCATATCTAGGGCTAGAGTAAAAGGGAAATAGTTTCTAATATTACGTACTAAAAAACTTTTTGTCTCAAAATATATGCCTTTACAAAAATGTGAGAAGAAATCTGAAAACAGAAGTAGGAAAAAAAGTGGAATATAAAAATCCTTTTGCCATCCGTTGTTAATGATTGTAATGTAGTTTGTTATTTTAAGACATGTCGATTTTTTTTATTTGAAAAATAAACGAATGTTAATATGCAGATGCGTGCTCCTCATGACAAATTTACAGTTCCAGAAATCTCAGAGAACAAGCTAACCTTCCTCCACACTTTACAAATGTAAATTTCTGACATAAGAAATTGTAGTTACTTAAATNCTCAGAGAACAAGCTAACCTTCCTCCACACTTTACAAATGTAAATTTCTGACATAAGAAATTGTAGTTACTTAAATGTATAATTTGAAATTATTTGCACTTCCATGTAAACAGGGTATGAAAAACTACAACATATTCATTTCGACATATTTTAGTTATTTATTATTTGCACAGAGATGAATCTTATATAAGATCTTTTAAAAGTTAATTTCGGAATATATGAAAGATTGATAAAATATACCACAAACGGAAACAGTTGCAGTGATTTAAAAATCTATTAGTTTTTATGTATTCTGATACATATTCATTGATATATATAGTATGTTGTATTGTTTATTCATGGCAGGCTTCACGACATGTGTAGAATTCAGCAGGCAATTTAAAGTGGCGCGTGCAAGATAGTTCTCTGTTGACTCGCCATTAGTAGCATGGCCCAGCTGAAAACACACCTGCTGTTTCGTGTGGTTCCAATGATGAGAAGGAAATTGAAACTTAATTTGCCCAATAAAGAGGACTACATTATAATGGCACCACATAATGCCAATTGAGCAACATTTATCTTCATTCCGTAGCAATTTCCATGTTTAGAATATTCGATCAGGTGTGATGAGACATATGTGTTACACAACCACCTTGCGCCTCTTACTGCCAAGTAGTTATCCATTAATATAAGAAGAGTCTTACTAAACAAGGACAGAAAACGCGGTATGGTTTGTGATATTAAGAATTATATAATTATACCAGTCAAACATTTACATAAATTAATTCAGGGATCTGTTTCTGGCCAATTGCATGCAATACAAGGAGATATTTTACCAATTTATGCAATGTCTTCAAGTACTCTTAAAATGTCAAATTTAAGACCAACAAATTGTTTCCGCAATACGAACAACTTTATTTCCTTGTCACTGACGTTTTATTATGTATGCATTTTCTGTACACAGCAAATCGCCATTAATAACTCAATTACGTGTAGTAAATTTAAAAAATGTATTATCAAAGTAATGCAAATATATTAAGTCAGCTGCTTGCTTCAGTATATTAGAAACTAAGCGTGTTGTTAGACAGAGCCAAATAGGGTATAAATGGACGGTTGTTTTACACAAGAACCGACTGTTTGTAATCGCCGATTACTGGAACCACGATATATAATGTTCCAGATTCTTAGGTGCGACGTAAACAGTATACTTTGAAATAGTAATTAAAATGCCGTGTTCTAGTTTGTCGGATTGACGGTGGTCTTGTTATAGACAGTCCGCAAGACTTTCGCCCATGTCTCGCACAAATATGTTACTGGAACTCGATGTGTCAACTCCTGTTGTTTGAGTTTACAACTTGACCAACACACACTTGCAACACAGCACTTCACTTATCCTCTCAGGACACAGCACAGAACGCATATAGCTGCAAATTCTTTGGCTAAGTTCAGGAGGACATTTTGAAAAATATTGATGTGTTAGACGGGTGTTAGTGAGCAGGTTAATATTTGATACGAAATACATAGAATATTGTCAATGTTTAAATGTTCATGTTATGAAATATATACGTTTTTTTAATTAGGCACGTATAATTATGGGATAATTTTCCTTTACTCTGGCTGTACTTATATACTAGTTAAGAGCTAAAGGGACTTAGAATTAATTAAAATTGTTTAGTTTGCAAGTAAAGGCTATTTAATTGTATGTGGAACAAACGAATTCATTAAAGACTATTATCAATTCACTTTATGCAAACGTAAGAAACAAAGTTTTCATAGATAGTTTTCAAGAATGAAAAAAAAAAATAGAGATAACGAATATCAACAAATTGAGTATAAAAAAAAAAGACAGAAATTTGTTTCGGTGTGTATAAGGGAAGACTTATGTGATTTGTAATTCTTTGTAAGCAACATAGAGTGCGCGCTAGTTACTGTAAAGGCCTAGTCATTCCTCTGTAATAGCACGACTACTTTATGTAATACCTTCCCTTATTATATCCTAATACAATGGTGTTTACCATTTAGATGCTTATTTTATGAAGATATCGTGACATGCCGTATTGTCCAAGGAAATTAGCTGAGATGAAAGTAACAGATGTACGTAAACGGCGCAACTAATGTTCTTGCAAAACACAGTGTATGTATCTAAATCCAGGAGCTTGCGAAAACTTGAGCGGGCGTACAACTCATCAAGCTGCAAATAAAGGAAGTTTAGCATCTCTAATACACGAAGTTGGGAACTTACCTACGCTATTTGACTCTTTCCTGAGCAAATGTAGGAACTCCACAATGAATGTATAGGTTAATAAATTACTGTTACCGCTTTATATCTAAACGAATACACTGGTATGGCAAATTTCTGAATAATTAATTGTGTATTCTTAAGCACATAAGCAAAAATTTTGGCTGCTTGTCTTAGTATTCAGACTATAATTTTCCTTCCGATTTGTCAGTCAGGAAAAGCACAGCAACTTATTTAATTTCATAATTTACATGGGCAGGGAAAACCTCGTGACGCGCATTAAAATAAACTCGTCTAATTTCTGCACAGGCGGGCGAAATATTATTTACAATACATGTACATTTTTCTTCATTAGGTTCTCAAAAATGAATCTTCGAGCATATGTAAGCACGTTTTCATACAAAGAGAATTTGTTAGCACCACTTACTCTTGCCTTACATCTGATGAACTCACGAGCAAATAATTTAAACTGAACTATTATAAAATATTGACATTATCTGAAGACCCACATAACCAACTGAACGAAAGCACCTTTATTCAGTAAATTACCTGTCACAATAGATCCTCAGCAATCAAATCAGGGAGATAGAAAATATTTTAAACCATAACAGGGAAGAATACCTTAATTCAATAGCATAAATAAGTAACGTCGAAGAATATTTCTAAATAATTTAATAGGATTTAAATTTACATAACTCCATAAGATATTACAGGTAAGCATCCTACATCTAGCTACCGTTTTTCCTAAATAACCATGTTATTATGATGCCAACAATGGCACTAGATATATTAGCCTCAATTTAGCCACTGTAAATTTTTTATTCCTGTTTAAAATAAGTTATAAATGCTGGTCATAAGACACTTTAAACAACACATATGAATATGATATTTTTATTAATATTTTGATGCAATAAGTATTTAAGCACAACAAACGGATTAACATAACATTAATAGGCAAATTTGCTTAACAAATAAGTCTAAATTATTTATATTTATAACATGTTTGTAAATATTGGCTTGTTTCCTTACCGTATGGTTTTTATTGTGAAGCTGGTTTTTCAGATCTTCGATTTCTTGGGTAAGTGCCTCCACCTTTAAAGAATAAATAGATTGCATGTTATAAAAACAATTAATTGAAAAAATTAAAATGCACAATGGAAAAAGTGATCTATTATGTTTTTAGCTTACACTTTCGGAAATGTTGGGCGTCTCTGTAATTACATACCAAACAATCATATATCAAATTACATTTTTAGTATTGCTGTTTTTGTAAGTCGCTGATATAGACGCATACGAATGCTATCAGAATATAAAATAACTGGAAGAACTGTTACTGACATTAATTATCTACACAGTTTACTTACTTACTTTATAATTACATTTCGTATAACATGAAATAGCTTCATAACTGGCGTTCTTTAGAGCATCTGAGCAGTCGCAACGAGAAACAAAACAAATATGGCGACTGCCGTAAAAACGCTCATACGTTCAGCAGATAAGCAATTTCGAGTAATCGCCAACTATAGACCCTCTGTGTACTATAATTGGAATAGGGAGAGCGCTAGTAAGTACGTAGTGACGTCACAGATAGAGCCAAGTAAGAACCTATGCATACTTGGAGAGAAATTCGGACACAGCTTGCATTTTTGCGCCATCACTAACGCCTAGTTACAGAGCTCCTTACCGCTCAGTTCAAACAACACAACAGAAATAAACTAAGCTTTTTGCGGGAGTGAAACATAAGTAAATGCTAAAGAAGATAATCCATGTCTCCAGGATATTAAACACAAAATACAAACAACCTAATTGGTGCGATTCTACACTACAACGATGCAAAACATTCTAGGAAAATGTATTGCCAGAATTTTGTATTCTCTTAGAACTATATGTTACACCGAATTTAAGCATACAATTTGACAACACAAACACACTGCTGGTCGAAAAAACTAACGCTCGCACGATGCTTCAGAGATTTTAGAGAAGTAATGATTATTATGAGTAATACAAATGTTCACAAACAATCGCATCTGAACCATTACATATGGATCTGGGGAATGCCGCCCGGTTATAATCAATAGTTCATCGCACCTCCTCGCACTGCCATACATGCTGCAATACTGCATGGTATGGAGCCCAGCAGACGTCGGCTGTTGTCCTGGGGCAGACGGGCCAACTATTGTTGGTCATTGTGTTCCAAATCGTGGATACTGAGGCACGGCGGCAGTTGGAGTTTCAACTGGTCCCACACATGCTTGACTGGTGACATGTCAGGTAAGAGGGCAGGCCAAGGTCATGGTCAGACATTATGCAAGGAGTTCTGGGCGACCGTGCCATGTGCGGTTGGCTTTATCTTGCTGGAATATCGCACCAGGAATTCCGGCCAGAAAACGGAGCAGATGTTGACTATATAAAACTGGATCATTATTGTTCCACGTAAGATAAAGAGAGCGGATCAAATATTTTGGGATATGGCTCCTCCCTAGGTNTAAAGAGAGCGGATCAAATATTTTGGGACATGGCTCCTCCCTAGGTCAAAATGCCTGCCACGGGGAACGTGCCACACGATTGCGAGAATGGGATTGTAGCGTTCACCAGGTGTTCTCCACACATGTGCGCGATGATCAGTCCCCATAACTAAGTGGCATTTATCACTAAACACCTCACATCGCCAGTCTGGGGCCTTTCACATTGCTCTGGCTTGGCACACTGCAAACGATGAGCCGTTGTGACAGAGTTAATAGGAGCACACATAATGAGCGCTGGAATAGCATATTCGCCTCCGCCAGGTATAAGGAAAATGTACGTGGACACACATGCGCACTAACACTGGCCACTATCGTGAACCTGGTCACCATAGTATCCCTCCGCGCCTAGTGTACAATCCATCGATCCTCTCAACTAGTAGTTGACTTCGTTCGTCATAAGCCTATTCTCCGTTTGTGCCTTTAAGTAAGCACTGCTCCCAACAGCATCGTGTAATATGGACGTAATGACCGACATGGTCGGCTCTATGATGATACTACCGCCCTCCCGTTATTTATTCTTCACTCTGTACACTTGCTTGGTATCGTCTGGTGTTTCTTGTGTTAATGCGGCGTCAACTACTTGCCAGTGTCTATGACAGCTGGTCTGTGCTTGCAGTGTCACTGCTGGATGTATGGTCATGTGCATACCAGTCAGTACTCTCGCTGTTTACGTCGTTTCATGGTTGTCACATGAACACTTCGTAGTTCGCTGTGTTCATTGTTTGGCTGTGTAGCTTATTATGAATGCAACACTGAAGCATGATACTTCAAGTTGGCTGTAATGTAATATTGCAAATTGTTTTCTACATTTACATTTAATAAAATTCTTTAAACTTCTTTTTTCGTGTTAATCGTCAATTTTTGTCCCTCGCCCCCTTTGACGAACTTATCTGCGATTCGCAGCTTGGCCGGCAGAGTGGACTTGTGTAATGACTTCAAGCGGTCCGTGGTGCCATCTCGCAGTAATTTTAGCTAGTTATTGCTCCTTCTCCTGTCACTTCGCACTAAACGTTAGTGTGAGATGTTTAAACCCTCTTGTCAAGAGAACGAGCGAAGAGCAGAGCACTTACTGTTCACTTAAGCACCTATTTTAAATCGGGACACAGATGTAGTTAACGTAACACGGAGATTGACTTTTGCAGCTTCATTTCCTCTGCTGTATTTATTAGGACCTTATGTTTATGGTTACGAATTTGGTGTCCAAGAAAGTCGAGTCGAGTGACGCCCTGGGTGAAGACACACAAGTATAACGACTGAATTCCTCACACGAAGTATTTCCTACTAGCAGAATATATATTGTAAGTTTCCGCTTGTAAATATCGCTTGCTTTAATATAACTGTCGATGTTAACTTTCTGCACATTTATGATAATCAAGTATGCTAAGTTATCCCATTTCCTTGCATAACTTTGTTTGCTAAAGTACTCATAAAACACGAAATTGAGTGAGAAAAGGGTTTTCGACCAGTGCATTTGTACTAAGGTAGCAAGCGTCCTGTGCCCAGATTGGAAAGAAGGGCTTCATACCGAGATGGAAGTTTGTCCATACATCATAATTATATCGGTGTAAATTTATTATACAATACCAACATAAAGCACATTAACTGAGGAATTCTACTGTAAGTAGGCGTGTATCTGTATCCTTTGTATGAAGGTTGCGGAGCGCTTCGGGATGTTTTATTTAATAAATTCAAAAATCTATTGATGTAAATTCAGAGTGTTCTAAGTATTAAATTCTGCAATTCGTTATTGCGATTAAAGACACGCATAAACACAAACTTTCACCGCCATTAAGAAACCGAGCTTAAATTATACAGACGTTTATGTATTGGTGTGCCAATAAATCAACGATAATAATACAGCGTGTCAATCAGTTTAATTTTCAGTGTAATGTTGGACAAAGTTTTTTTTTTACCATCAGTAATACAATGGTTTGTTTCAAGTACAGATGGAGGTCTGCCTATCTGGCACAGGTGAATCGTAGAGCACTATAAAGAAAAGGTATAATTTATGACCCATAATGTCCCATAAGAACCAAGAATGACCAATAAATTAAAATTAAATTACCCATTATGACACATATTTGACACGAAATGACTTATAAATTACCCATGAATGACAGATGACACATAATGGCCCATCAGTAATCCTTGAAGACCCATAATTACCAATATATTAGAGCGTTTTCGTAAGAGGGCTGGAGGAATCTAACAGAATATTCGACCTGCTCACATCTGCAAATACGAGTGTAAAAATCATTTCATGAATAAAATTTTTAACCTTTGTTGCAACGGGAAAAAGTAAAACATTTCTGCTCATATTTTATTTATAAATATGTATGTATATACCACACGCACATGAAAACAAATTATGGTAACAGATAAATGGACGCCCATTAAAGAAATAGGAGAAAAAATTTCCAAGTAACAAAATTACGATAATACACTTCATACCCCGAACAGTGCTACATATTTATATTTCAGAATGAAAGTGTGCTTCCGAGGTGGAAAAAAAACCTATTTATTTTTAGTTGTATTAATCTTTAACCTTTAGAGAAAAAGTCTATTTTCACAAACAAAATCAGACAATTGAAAAAAAAATAAAATCTTCTATCCTAATTTAATTTTTTTTCTGTTTACGAGTACACAATTAATAATATCAGAGCTAAATGTCGATTCCAAAATAGTCCCCAGTTTACTATGGAACTGCAGAGATACATACGCACGTTGATTATGTTTCCTCCCACGCATGACAGTATATCTCTTAGACATTCCAACGACCCATTTTTGAACATCAGAAGAGAGATCTAAATCATCAATTTTCGGTGTTCATTTTTGCGACAATCTTTGGGCTCCATCATGCCCAGAAATATTTCTGATACTTGCTAGCAAACTTGCGCTCTATCAGCACGTCGTGATGCAATAAAAAAGAAACAAAATCCCGTATAATGTAAGGATATAAGCAATAGATATACAAAAAAAAATTTCAAATGCTCATGTTTACGAACATGAGGTTTTTTACCCATGCAAAATTAAAAAAGTTCAAGGCTGCAGGAGAGCTTACTTAGGTCATAAGGACTACTTCAATCTGTGAAATTATGAAGACTTGGACATGACTTTTAAGGCGCCCCATCGAAAACGGCACCCCAGGCCCATTTTGAAACCATGACTTCTTCCAGGGTGTCACATAAAAGGGGGACTGCAGTGGCTAGAGCTCTCGTTTCCCATCACGAGTATGCGTACAGCATCCTTTCTTTTTTACACACATTTTTGAACAGGAGGTCCAAATAAACACCAGCCTATTTTTCATTTGGCCTCTGCCTCATTAAAACAACAAAACAAGTTCG
This sequence comes from Clitarchus hookeri, assembly GCA_002778355.1. Lineage (NCBI taxonomy): Eukaryota > Metazoa > Arthropoda > Insecta > Phasmatodea > Phasmatidae > Clitarchus > Clitarchus hookeri. The sequence continues at coordinate 30,332 of NQII01009584.1, read as the reverse complement.
ATTCCTGCCAGGGTCGCTCACAGATTTTCACGATTTTATCCCTCATTAACATTAATTCCTCATTTTGTTTGTTGTCAAATAAAACTCACCCGAATTAAACTGCTCAACGAAGACATAATAATTCACATTGAACTATATTGCCCATGACCCACTTTCTCGTTCAATTTTTTCTCTAAAACAAATCTTTGCATTCGATTTTACACACCACTGAGATATAAAGTTTTTCAGTGTAGCAGCAGATGAGTTTCAATAAATTATAATTGCACAACTTAGAACACATAGATATATTGTCCCTTTTCATGCTATCAATATTTGCTTTTCTCTGATGTTTGCAAATTATGGAGAGTACACAATGGCTTCATTCGATGTAACCCCTTTCCTTAAGTTAGTCAAGTTCTTTAGTATGCAAGGGAATCAAATGTCTGAGTCTAACAACAAATTTATTGGGGTATTTAAGAAATATGGAGTCGGTGTTCTTGTCTTCATGTCACTTTTTTCAGCATAACCAGTGAAGAGATGTGTAAAGACATAAAAATATCGCTACAGTTTCACCGACAGCATTAACTTTATTATCGAATGCAGGCCCTTCCCTTTTACGCAACTCTTCAAGATAGAATGAAATCCCATATACTCCAAAGAAACATAGGAGAAATCACTCAGATGTGACTTATATCCTGTATTATTTACGTAATAATCACAACACACAGCACGCCACGTCGTTTCGATTGTGATTATCAGGAGTATTGACGTGGAGCATGTCAGGCAAAGATATCCTCCCTTTAACCTTGATATGAATCAACACGGAAAATAACCGTTTAAATACAACTGCCATTGATACCAGGCACGATGTAAAAACACAACATTGAATATTTACGAAAAAATCAAATATGAAAACCTTACTGTCTGGTATAAAAGAGTTAAAGATCAGATCACGAATATAAGATTGTAAATAAGCATCAACTTTGTTTTGAACCATGGCGATTACGTCAGACACATCCTCATGTTTGTTAATAATGTCTTGCGCACTTGGATGAAAACGAACCCATGCATACTCAAGTAAAAGTTCTCAACAGCAGTCCTTCACCAGAGATAAAGTAATTCTTTATTCCATTAAAATATGGAGCAATAAATGCAAGCCCTATTCCCGACGCATCAATGTTTACAAGTTTTTTTTAACACTGCGAAAATCACCATCCCAGAGAACCACGAAATGTAGAGGAGGATATCAGGCATCCTTTCAATAATGATTGTTTGACACCGACACAGGACCGGACACGCTCAATACTTGACACCATTCCCTCTACAACAGTTGCATAGCTACCAGAGAGCACGCCTCCCATCAAGGCGACCTAAGTTCGATTCCCGGTGGGGTCGTATCTGTATTTTCGCGCATTTGGGAAACGTGATTGATGCCGTTGCCAACAGTACCACTCGCGATGGACTTGGCGGTGTCCGGCAGATTTTCTCGGGACACTTCACCTTTCCTTACCGACCTAAACGTCCTCAAGCGTTTCAGCTACTAAGCTCTCTCTCAACTCAAAACACACTGTTTCACCTGAAAAAAAATTTCTGGTGCGGGTGGGTGGGCCAGGTCGCCCACTACGATATTTTCGTGCTTTAAGAAAATTGCTTAATACCAATGTTAATCAACGCAGATCACTGACGAAAAGTAATCGACGTGTGAAAATATTTCCATTTTATCAAGTCAGCAGTTATGGAAACGTAGTTCAACCCATACATTTTCCTGTGAAATACACTGAGGAGCCAGAAAAACTGGTATAGGTGTGCGTGTGCAAATAGCAGAGGTATGGAAACAATCAGAGTAACGCGATGCGGTCCTCAGCGCCTATATAAGACAACAAGCGTCCGTCAAAGTTGCTAGATCGGTTACTGCTGCTACAATGGACCGTTATCAAGATTTCAGTGAGTTTGAACATGGTGTTATAGTCAGCGCACGAGAGATGGGACACAGCATCTCCGAGGTAGCGACAAAATTTGGGTTTTCGCGTACGACCATTTTACGAGTGTACTGTAAATATCGGGAATCCGGTGAAACATAAATTCTCCGACATCGCTGCTGCCGGAAAAAGATCGTGAACGAACGGTACAAACGACGACTGACGAGTATCATTAAACCTGACCGACGTGCAACCATTTCTCAAATTGGCGCAGATTTCAATGATGGGTCATCAACAAGTGCCAGCGTGCGAACTATTGAACGGACCATCATTGATATGGGCTTTCGGAGCCGAAGGCCCACTCATGTACCGTTGTTGACTGCACGACACGAAGCTTTACGCCTTATGTCCACCAAAACCGCCAATGGACTGTTGATGACTGGAAACACGTTCCTGGTCTGATGAGTCTCAATTCCAATTGTATCGGACGAATGGACGTGTACGGGTATGGAGACATCCTCATGAATCCGTGAACCCTACATGTCAACAGGGAACTGATCAAGCTGGCGGAGGCACTGTCATGGTATGGGGCGTGTGCAGTTAGCGTGAAATGGCACCACTGATATGTCTAGATACGACTCTTACAGGTGACAGATACGTAAGCATCCTGTCCGATCACCTGCACCTATTCATTTTCATTGTTCATTTTGAACGACGTGAACAATTCCAGCAGGACTATGCGACACCCCACAAGTCGAGAGTAGATACCGTGTGGCTAAAGGAACACTCTTCTGACTTTAGACACTTCCATTGGCCACCTAAATCACCAGACATAAACATTATTGAGAACATATGGGATGCCTTGCAACGTGCTGTTTAGAAGAAATCTCCACCGCCTCGCACTCCTAAGGATTTGTGGAATGCCCTGCAGGACTCATGGTGTGAGTTGCCTTCTTCATACCTTCAGACATTAGTCTAGACCATGTCACGTTCATATTGAGGCACTTCTGCGGTCTCACGGGAGCCCTGCACAATATTAGGCAGGTGTACCAATTGTTTTGGCTCTTCAGTGTATATTGAGGTTATAGGAGTTTGTCGGCAGAGAATTAGTCTGATTATTACTCAGAATTGAGAAGCGGTCGTCCATGGGAAGATGTTTGCTCGTTCATACAGAAAGAATTTACAGTTGTTATATATATATATAAACGTGGGAATACCATGAGAAAATCTTTATACACTGTTCACACCAGCAATACCCCAGGGAAAATATAATAACAGAATATAACATTGTTAACGCACATTTTATATGCCTATACCCTTATTATGTGATAACATAACAATATTTGCATATTATAAGGTATTAAAATATATGTGCATATTCAATGGTAATTTAAAAATAAATGCCCAAAGAATATTAAACTTTAATATAATTGTATTCTAGTAAATAAGTGACGTTATTTTCTGGTATTATATTTTCTCCGGTCCTTAGCTGGTGTTAAGAGAGAATAAGGGTTTTATCAGGGTGCCCCCACATTTTTTTTTAAATATACATAATACGTCTGTATATTATCACTATATTAAACGGACAAATATCTACCTATGGATGACCGCTCCTCCATTCTGGGTGTTGAGAGGACTGATTCTTGGCCGACAAGTTCCTAGAACTTCGAAATTTTCCACATGAAATCTGGGTTTTCGACATCTGAACAGAAAAAACTAAATTGTTTTTACATGCTGGTTACCTTTTCGTCAGTGATCTGATTTGATAAACATTGGTAATTTGCGTCTTCTTAAAGCACAAAACATCGTAGTGGGCGGCCCACCCACTCACATAATAACAGTGTTTTCAGATGACACCACGTGTTTTGATTTGAAAGAGAGCTTAGCAGATGAAATGGGCGAGGACGTTTAGGCCGGTGACTAAGGTGAAGTGCCACGAGAATATCAGCCGGACATCGCCAAGTCCATCACGGGTGATACTGTTGGCAATGGCATCAATCAGGTTTCCCACATGCACGGAAATACAAGTGCGACCCCCGCCTAGCTCGCCTTGATGGGAGTCGTGCGCTCTGGTAGCTGTGCAACTGTTGCCGAAAGGATGGTGTGAAAAATTAAACGTGTCATGTACTGTGTTGGTGCGAAATAATCTTTAGTGAAAGGGTAGCTAATCTCCACCACCACGTTTCGTGTTTCTCTGGGATGGTGATGATCGCAGTGTTTTTAGAACATTTGTAAATTATTTTGCATCAGGAATACGGCTTGCATTTATTGCTGCCTTCATTTTAATGGAATAATAATTACTTTATCTCTGGTGAAGAACTGTGGTGAGATGTTGAGAACTTATAGTCGTGTAAGCATGAGCCGGATTTCACTCCTAGGGTGCAAGGCTTTATTAACAAACGTGAGTTTGTGACTGAACGATATCAAAATGTTTCAAAACCGAGTTGATGCTTATTTACAATAATATGTTCATGATCTGAACTTTATCTTCGCTTTACCCGGCAGTAAGGTTTTCATATTAAATTTTTCCGTAAAAATTTCAAGTGATGTTGTTCCATAGATCTTGGTATCGACAGCAGTAGTAATTCAACGATTATTTCCAGAGTCGATACATATCAGGGTTCATGAAAGGCAATTTTTGTTTGACATGCTCCCTCTTCAATGCCCCTGCTAATCACAATCGAAGCGATGCTAGTTTGGTAGCTTACACGCCGGACTAATTTAACACTTTTTAATGGTGCCTGCAACACTCAACAATCACTAACCACAAGCTGTAGACGATGAATAGTGACTAATGTGAGGTATGAGTTTCGCAGTTTGATTACCATCCCGGGTTTTCTAACTTTTTCAGTGATGTATGTCCGCGAATTTCTGATACTGAGACGTGTTCATACGCAGCAGTATTACATTGTTTTGCTATTCTCTATGGAGAAGCATGGTGAATTGAAATGAGCTCAAGATATTGAGAAAAAAGTAAGTGTACATTAAAGTAAAGAAATTTTTTTTTTTTTTCTATGGAGAAGCATGGTGAAAGGATATGTGCTCGAGATCCAAAACCATAAATAATACATAATTTTCTTCGACTTATAAAGAAGATTAGACAGTTTTCAAAAAATTTTTGAATGTTTAGAAACGTCGATGTGTTTTATTGTTTATACATATAATTGACTGAACAAAAGAAGTCGGATTAAATAATTGATAGCGTAACAACATGGAGCCATGGAAACACGCAAAGTAAAAAAATGGTCTGATAACAAATTATGGAATAGTGTTGCCCTTAGCGAATAATCATTATAATATTAATTCTACTCCCCAAAGTGGGTAGGGATCATTCGTGAATTATACTTCTCACTAATGATTAATAGACTCTACGCCCACTGGGGACTGTTCACTCTCCCACAGACTAGAAGCACGTGACCAACCGACACACACTACACATTTTTAAAACAGCATATACAACGTGTTTCAACAACATGGGTACAAACATCCGCAGTGTGTTTCTGAGAAAAATATATTACTGGTATGAAAGTACCTCTTTTCTCGTCAAAAATCCTCATTAAATAGCCATAACCCGTTTTGCGGTTTGCCTACCTGGTATTCAACATATCTTCTGTTTTAAATGTTCAATATGAATTATCTCACCAATGTTTCATCTGTGTATGTTCCAACAAGACGACGTTTTTGTTAATTATGATGTGCTAACTCACAGGATGACTTTAAAAATTACGTAGAACAAATTGTTAACGAATTTTGATGGAAGATTGGATGGCCAACAGCCGTTTCCAAAAAGAAGGAGAAAAATTTAATCAACCACGGTTATACAAAACATTATTCACAGATTTGTTGCTTCACAAGTCTTTTATAATATTTAGGCTTAAGGCTGGTGCTCACCGAAATAATAATTATTTTATATTCGTGGGCATAACTTACAGGTTCTAGCTCCTAGTGTTACAAATATTACATTGCTTATTTTTTGCACCATTCCATGTTACAATTACGAAGTTTCTGATTTTGAGATTTACAGATAAAACAAATGTAAACAAAGACACAAAACGTAACAAAAGTAATTGATATAGACGCAATTTTTAATTCATTTTTATATATTCTCGGCAAAATTAATTTTACAAAATGTCATAGACAGCTACAGATAAAAAATTATCTAAACAATATTTGAAAATTGCGAAAATATTCCTAAGCGTGATTAGACAGATATATTTAAGTTTCACAAAGTATATTATTTAATTGGGACTTAGTTTAATATGGCAAATTATGATTTTTTTTTTGTTACGAGTACTAAAAGCATTAAAATTATTATTTTGACATATCTTTTGAAAACAAATATGTTATCTGAATAATGTTTTATGGACGAAATAGTAGTTTAAAGTAACAGTATTGCGTACGAATATAAATGCCAAGGTTTTTTGGTGCCCGGCAATTTTTAATGCATGGTGAACTTAATCTCCTCGAGGAAAAAAACCGTTAATCAGTTGTCTGTTATTTCGGTGACGTCAGTCCAAGGAAAAACTAAAGTATGTTTAATAAAGGTAACCATCGTTTGCTAAAGGTGATATCATATTGCATATTTCTGCTGTTGCTTTGAAATTTACACAAAAAACTCTTTTATGCATTACTGCAATAGTAGAACTATCTTGCGTGACTTTTATGTTTACAAGTTCTGACTTATAAAACATGATTGTTTTGTATCGTTTCGCAGAATTTTAATAGTGCAGATTCAATAATATGTCATGTACTTATTCATTGTAAAAACGAAGGAAATCATAAATAAGTATTAAATGATATATGATGCACAATGACTACAATATTGGGCTGCATATATTAAAGATAACGTTAACTTAAAATAAACGTAAATATCATATTGTTAGTCATATTTATGATACTAATAATAAATGCACCTTTTCTAAATTCTGTTCTCTCTCTCTGGATTTTGCCTCAAATTTTACTTACAGATAATTCAGCTACAAATATATACAACAAAAAACAACACAAATAAATTATTTCGAAATTAAATTTTATTTATATTATATTTTGATAATTTGTTATTTTACAGATGCACATTAAACTTGCAAATACATTTAAAAATATGTTTTTTATTGCTGCCTCCTTTTAATAACATATATATGAATTTCTAAATTTAAATAGCAACGACTTATTCCTTTAGTAAAATATTTGGTGTTTTAAATAACAAAGGATCTCAATTTGGGTTTCACGTAACGTATGGCCAGGAATTTTGTTACACAAATTTAGTTCAGTACACGATTGCCATTTCAAACCGCAGACGAAGGATATAACAAGTATACATACAAATTAAGGTATAAAAAGTGGAATGTACAGTGCCGAACACCGATACATTGGTATTGATATGTTCTACTTCATTTACCTATGTGTTGCAGTCTAGTTCTCGGTTACTAGAACTTGTGTAGCGGATGTTACCGTCCGGAGATTATGAGGAGTACAGCTTCATGGTCTAACACTTCTTGCAAAATATATCTTCACTCGCTGGTCACCTCAGATAAAACAAATTCAATTTTGTTTCGAAACAATCAAAAAGCAGATGAGAAAACAGCGGGAGTTGTTATTAACAGTTGAGATGAATCCGTACATGCAGAAAAATACATTATCCTAGCATGACACAACATATTGCTGACAAATGAAAAATTTATTTTTAATTTTATTATCGATATGTGTGAAAAAAAGATTTATATATAAATATCCTATGCGATATTTATTGGAAGATGTTTAAAAGGCAACAAAAATATGCACGAATATAATTTTGTACCCTTGTGGAATGAAGTGTTAAGAATTTATACGGAGCCGTAGAAATTAAATTATACTGCCCACCTTAACTCACACAGTTACAGATGATTCTAACGGAAATTAAGGGAATAAAATCCAAATAACTGGTGTCAAATGTAACACTCTAAAAAATTCCTTGTACTTTTACAAGAAAAATCCTTGGAAACCCAGTTACCAGGAAATTCCTTTTTAAAACTACAAACAATTTTCTTTTAATATCTGCAAAATATATATTTGTAATATTACAAATTCTAGTCTTGCATTATCTATAACATACATTTTTAAGAACTGTACATAATTTATTTGTTTTCTTGTAAAAACAAATGGGGTAAATTATTAACCGCGAATAATAAAAAAAAACCATTCAAAATATAATTTATAAAAAAAAACTTTGCCGGCACAGTGACTAGAACCCACACCCCTTGTCTAACTATGCCACAACCTTAACCATAAGACCAAATTAACTTGCTTCTGCAGGTTTTATTTATATATATTTAATATACCTGCAAGTCGTACAAAATGTTAACCAGAACATAAACATTTCTGTTGCAGTTATGTAACAATATTTATACTTAATTCTTCAAATAAGGAAGTAATATTATTAAGAATAATACATTTTGTTGCGATTACTACTCAAGAAGCGAGGCCGGGTAAGGCAGGAATACGGCCAACTACTATTATTAAATCAATGTTCACAAACAACGGCGACTCTAGTGCAACAACCGAGAATGCAGGAATCTGCAGAAATATGTACAATATCAGGGTCTGGCAAACACAGTGTGTTAGTGGCAATTTCATCAACATCTAACTGCAGTAACCCCGCCCAGGATACAAGGGAGCGCCAATAGGAATCAAGGATATCGGAGAAGGTGGGTGTGAAGGAGAAGTGTGGTGGAGACGGCGGCTAAGGGCCGGGGTGTCAGTCGGCGTCGGTCCTCCCTGAACGGCGTCTCCGAGCGGCGATTGGTGGTAAGTGTCTTACACTAGGGTGAGAGAGCGAGCTCGGAGCCCCTTATATCCTTGTCCTCATATAACAGATTGTCCTTTACACCTACTTCCATCCCTAGCCCCACCAGCTACATCACGCTGTAATTATTGCATGTTGAAACAGTACTGTTCCTCTTTAATTAATTAGTTGTACAAAATTAATTATTCTCCAACGTCCTTTCATGAACTGCGTGAACTATATTTTCTTACGGAAGTATAACAATTTACTGTATTTAATTTTAAGAGTTCTGTGTAGCTAGAAAACACAAACAGTTAATGAGTAATATGGTCATGATTGATTGAAATTTTCTTTTTATTATCACTATTTAAATCATTTTGGGCGTTTAACGTTATTTAAATTTAGAGAATATTTTTATTTTTGCACGCAACTTTACATTATAACACCCATTGTTTTCACACAAACATCTGTATATGGTTTTACTGTGTTGAGTGTCCGCCGTAATGCTGAAGCTCGTGAATACGGTCAATATTCTACATACAATTCTTGACGTCTATTACGAACCCAGCCCTTGTAGTTTTACAAACGAGCAGTTTTACAAGAGAAATCCTTGTATAGTTATAAGAATTTGTAAAAATTACAAACAATTCCCTAGTAAAAATTACAAAAATGATTTACAGTGTATAGCAGATTTTATTACAAAATTAGTTTTTTATATATTACCTCTCTAAACAACTGCTACGATTGAAAAAAATGTAGGATTTAGTCATATTAACAGTACCAATTTAGCGGGATAGGTCCCCGCCATTTTGAATTTACCCATTTTTGCTGTTTGTTTACTTTAAATTAGTTTAAGAGTTTCCTCGGCACGGTACAGTATATTTCTTCTTTAATGTGTATCGAATTGTTACTTATATATTACTGATATTGAGTTTCTTTATTTATAACTGCCAGGAAGACGTGATTTTTCTTTGCCTGCAATCCCATATGTTACGGAAGCCAAGTAATAGCGACTTTAGAAAATGTACGAAACTGTGCGCAATATCCTGTTGATCAGTAAGACTAGTAAAACCCTTGTAATGCAGATAGCTGAGGAAATTCCCTTTATCCGAGATGTCGGGGACATTTCCGCCTTAAATTATGTTACACACAATTTTAAGGACAGGCATTCCCTTAAATTTTCGGGAGACATGATACTTAACTTTATCTTAGGGGAGTGTTTCCGCCTCTCGGACGCTGTAGACCAGATGTTTAACATACCTTATCCACGTTACGCTCGTTTTCCGAAGTCTTATTGTCCAGTAGTCTTTGTAGGTCGCCAACCTGCAAATGGTAAACAGGAAGTACAACTTAAGTATTATGTTATTACTTGCTTATTCATATTGATTAATGGGAATTACATGTATATTAAAACTTTCATGTGCTTCGTTGGAGCCTGTTGAAAGCTATTTAAAGTGGCCAAATCTATTTTTTGCACATATCAGAAACGCGTTTGGTACAGAGATCGCCGAGGGAATTTTAACGCCGTTTAATTCTTCAAAGCTGCACAGTTTCTCGATCAAATAGTTTAGCCAGTCTGTTTATTCTCAAGAGTAAATGCAACAAATACTGCCCACAATAACATGATATATTTCCGGTTAAATTAACCTATCGTAATTAATAATAACGCACCTTAATTTGGTCTGAACATAAAAAGGAATAATCCTTGAAACTACTAGAGTACGAACCATACAGTAAATATGGGGGAATGGAACAGTGCCAAGCCTTAATTTACTTTAAACACATGACGTTTAAAAATATTGTGCTTAAAATATATATTTACAAAATTTTTAACTCATAAAAATTTAATTTATAATATTTGTGGAAAATTTGTTATTCTAGTAAAAACATTATTATTTCCAAGTCCCACTATCAAAGTTGCTTTATAAAATACATTTATTGCATTGCTATATTTTCTATTTGAGTTTATAAAAGTAAAATGATTAACTAAAAGAGAATCTTACTGACTGTCACATATTAATTATTATATTACGCAGTACATGTAATTTAATGGAAAATACGTCTAAAGTAAACAGTATACACGTTATAGTTTGAGGAACACACAAAGTTTAGTTAACATATATTCTTGACGCTTTTTTCAAATTCTTTGTTTTTTCTTTCATCTTTATCTTGTAGGTCGTGATATTCGCAAATGTTTAAAACCACAATGAAGATATTATAATTGAAATTCAAACACAAAGAAATTTAATTACAATATAACTTTGTGCTATCACTTTTACAAAACGAAATATATTTACGTCTTCATTATTTATCAGATGCACTCCAAAAGGTAGTTCTTATATTGTGAGTAATATAGGTATTGAAAAAGTGGGATGGGCAACGTTTCTATGTTTTCCCATGAGATGAACCCATTTCCAGTGGATTTAGTGCTCCAAAACTCATATTTACATCACTCTATAAAGACAAACACATCTAGGGTTTTAGGAATAGGGAAGTCATTTTTAAAACTACATATTAAATAAAGTTTTTCCTCAAAATATATGCCTACACAAAAATGTCAGAAGAAATCTAATAACAAACGAAGGAATAAAAAGTGGAATTTTAAAATCCTTTTGCCATGAGTTGTTCATAAGTGTAATGTAGTTTATTATTGTTGGACAGGTAGTATGTTTTTTTTGTGAAATAGAAGATTGTTAATATGTAGCCGCTTGCTTCTCATGACAAATTAACAACTCCAGTAATCTAAGAGAAGAAGTNCAGTAATCTCAGAGAACAAGTTTACCTTCCTCCACACTTTACAAATGTAAATTTCTCACATTGAGGATTTGTAAATACTGGTTATGAAAAACAGGTTATGAAAAACTACAACACATTCATTTATACATATTAAATTTATTTATTATTATAAGTATTGGCTTGCACATTGTTAAAAATTATATAAGATCATTTAAATTTTATTTGGCAATAAATGAAAGATTGATAAAATATAAAACGAACGGAAACAGTTGTAGTGGAATCACCAATTTGTTAATGTTTATGTATTTATAATGTCTGAAAGATTTTAAGTTCATGACAGACGTCTCGACATGTGTATAAATCAGTACGCAATTTAAAGTGGCGCGTGGAAGAGAGTTGCACAGTGGCTACATGTGTTCTCTGTGGACACACCGTTAGTAGCATGGCCCAGCTGAAAACACACCAGCTGTTTCGTATGGTTACCGGGGAGATAAAGAAATTGAATCTTAATTTGCGCAACAAAGAGGCCTACAGTAAAAAGGCACCGCATCATGCCAATGGACAAACACTAATCTTCATTCCGCAGCAATTTCCATGTAAGACGATGTGATCGGGTGTGATGAGACAGATATGTTACACAACCACCTTGCGCCTCTTACTGCCAAGTAGTGATTCTTAATGACAAGAAGCCCCTCCCTTCACCGGGACAGAAAACGCTTTACTGTTTGTGGCGTTAAGAGTTATATAATTATATTATACAAAAATCTACATAAATTAATTCAAGGATCTGGCTCTGGTTAATTAAAAATCATTAAAATGAGATATTTAACAAGTTTTTGCAATGCCTTCAAGTACTCTTAAAAAGTCAAATTTGTTACCAACATATTGATTTTTGCGATACGAACACCTTGAGACCCTTGTTACTGATGAATTTTTATTTACCATACTCCGATAATCGCTATTAACAAAGCAAACCCTTGTAGTAATCAAATAATGCTAATATATTAAGCCTGCAGCTTGTTTCAGTATTTTGTGAAACTGAGCATGCTGGTAGACACAGCCAAATAAGGTGTTAATGGACTGGTGATTCATATCTTGTTGTCTTACTTGTACCGATATAAGAGAAATACGTTGTTATCTAGTTACGCGGTCTGTATTCAAATAAACACAATAATCGAATTTTTGTAAGCGCAGATCACTTGAGCCTTGATGTAAAATGTGCAAGATTATAAAGTGCAATGTACACAGTTTACTTTGAAAAAAGACATTAAAAAGCAGCGTTCTATTTATCACATTGAACGTGGACTTGATATAGAGAGTCTGCGAGACTTTCGCCCATGTTTCGCACTAATATGTTACTGGGTTCGATGTGTCAACGCCTGTTGTTTGATTTAAGAACGTGACCAACACACAAGTAATTTTGGATTCAGGATGTGTTAGACGGGTGTGAGAGAGCAGGTAAATATTTGAAACGATATTTAATAACACGATTCTAAAAACGAAAACAGGTCCAGAATGTTTATAATATATAAAATAAAACCCTTATAGTCAATGTTTAAATGTGCAAATTTGAAATATAAACATTTTATTAATTAGTCATGTATAATTTTGGAATAAATTTCCTTTACTCTGGCTGAATTGATGTACTAGTTAAGAGATTAAGGGACTTAGACTTAATGTACATTGTTCAGTTTGTAAGTAAAGTCTATTTAATTGTATGTGGAATATACGATATATTTAAAGGTTATTTTCAAATAACTTAATGCAAACGTAAGTAAAATAGTGTTGTATGTTAGTTTAGAGTATGGAGAATAATAAAGATAACGAATATATACAAATCGAGAATTAACAATTTATAAAAAGTCGTAAATCTGTTTGGGTGTTTAGAAGGGAAGACTTAGGTGATTTGTAATGTTTTGTAAGCTACATAGATTGCACGCCAGTGGCTGTCGAGGTCTAGTCGATCATCTGTAATAGCATGACTACATTATGTAACACCTTCCTGTATAATATCCTAATACAAATGCTTACTTTATGTAGATAATGTGACGTACCGTATTGTACAAGGCAATTTACTGAGATGAAAGTAACAGGTGTACGTAAACCGCGCTACTAATGTGCTTGCAAAACACAGCGAATGTAACTAAATCCAGGAGCATGCGAAAACTTGAGCAGGCGTACAAAGAGGAAAGCAGTGCTTGCAATAATTAAAAAACAGTGAAGAATTTTAATTTTTAATTTTTAATTTATAATCTATAATCACAAAAATCTGTAATAGCAATAACCTAAAATTTTATTAAATTATTCCATGTACAGGTTGTATCTAAATTGGACCAACATACTTCGGCTGCAAGTCAGTCAAGAAAAAATTAGTTGAAAACATATACACGACACGTGGTCTTAAGTGAATCCTAAGGACGGTACTTATCTTTGAAGTTGGACTTGAAACACGAGTGTATTACTTAGACTAATGGAACACTGAGTGTGTGGATAATGTGTAAAGGTAATTTTGACATGTTGGTTGAAACTCCATCTTTGAAAACCCTAGTATGATGCAGCTTCATGTAGATATTGTAAAATGAATATAGTAACCATAATTATTTCCTCCAATAATTTTTATGTCAGCGAGAGAAATGTGTTGTGATGTGTTCAGATATTTTTTCCGTAATTAAATTTCCAGACACTCAATTTCCCGTCTTAAATGTTTATTTAATACTTGTAATAAGCTAATGTTCCAGGTTCAACTTGAAATATGTGTACTACCCTTAACATTCACTTTAGACTTTTAGTTGCGTATAATTTCTTTCCTTAAATTTTTGTGAATAACACAATGCCGAAGTTTGTCAGCGTTAAGTAGATGCTTACTGTATATTTCTGCTATAGCCGTACGTACAGAGTTTAGAAAAGACTTGTGGAGGAGGAATGGGAAATGCCAACTTCCCTCTCCCCTTTTACTAGGCTAATCATTGCTTCAGATATTTTATATAAATTACGAATTTTGATACTGAACAGAAAAGTTATATTAAAAAGTTATTCGCCTTAATATATGTTTGAATAAATATAGTAGAGGTAAATTTATATAATTTTAACATAATGATTGGTAAAACATAAAAAAAGAAGCAGATTTTAATATTCACCACAAAGTTCTCCTGGACAAAGCAATAACTTTTCGAAACACAGATGTAGCCCTTAATGACAAGCACTTATTGACCTTTATAACTTATCTGTTATTCAGAGAATCTAATTAATTATGAATAAAAATTTACTCTATATCTCTTATTTGATGACTATTTTGCACTCGTGTGAATTTTTTGTTCAACTTCTCAGAAAAAAATTTATTTTCTCATTATTCCGCAGGCTATTCCAACTCGAATTCTGCAAATCTATCGTAATACACAAACTTATATAACTTTCACTATAAAAAGTTTCTGGTAAACATCCTAACTGTAATAGTAGTTTTTAACCTATACACTATACAGAAATAATAGCACACATCAAGCTGCAAATAAAGGAAGATTAGCTACTATAGAAAGTTTGGATCTTACCTACGCATTTCACTCTTTCCTGAGCAAATGTAGGAACTCTGAAATTAATGTCCAAGTGAAAAAATTACTGTTCTCTCTTTCTCACTAAACGAATACACTGGTATGGTAAATTTTCGAATAATTAAGCACTTGTGCACGAAAATTTGCTTCTTATCTTAGTATTTAGACTATAATATTCCTTCAGGGTTGTCTTTCTGGCAAAGCACAGCAAATGATTTCCTTCATAATTTCCTTGGGTAGGGAAAATCTCGAGACGCGCATTAAAATAAACTCGTCTAATTTCTGCACAGGCGGGCGAAACATTATTTATATTACATATAATTTTTTGCAACTTGTACATTTTTCTACATTAGTTTGTCAGAAACCAATCTTCGAGCACTTGCATACCAGCTGCAATCGTCACACGAAGAGTTACCTAATAGCAGAATGTATGTTGTAAGTTTCCACTTGTAAATATCGCTTGCTTAAATATAAATGTGCATATTATCTTTCTGCACATAAATCATAACCACGTATGCTAAGGTATCCCATTTTATTGTCATAACTTTTTCTGCTAAAGTACTCACAAACCCGAATTTGAGTGAGAAAAGTAATTTCTACCGGTGCATTGGTACGAAGGCAGCAAATGCCCTGTGCCCAGA
Source organism: Clitarchus hookeri (assembly GCA_002778355.1). NCBI lineage: Eukaryota > Metazoa > Arthropoda > Insecta > Phasmatodea > Phasmatidae > Clitarchus > Clitarchus hookeri. Next base: position 14,752 of record NQII01009584.1, on the reverse strand, counting down.
TTGGAAAGAAGGGCTGGATACCAAGATGGCAGTTTGTCCGTACAGCATAATTATATGCGTGTAAATGTATTGTACAATCCCAACTTAAGGCACATTACCTGAGGAGTTCTAATGTAAGTAGGGGAGTGTCTGTGTCCTTCGTATGGAGGTTGCGGAGAGATTCGGGATGTTTTGTTTAATATAATAAAAAATGTACTCAGGTCAAGACAGCTGTCGGAAACACAGTTAAATATTCAAATTTTATAGTGAAAGATATTGAGGTTCTAGGAATTTGTCGCCTGAGAATAAGTCAGCTCAACACTCAGAATGGAAGAGAGGTCGTCCATAGGAAAATATTTGTCCGTTTAATACTGAGAAAATATACAGACGTAATAATTGTAAAAACGAAGGAAAGCATTAATAAATATTCCATGTTATGTGAAGCCCCATGACTACAAGATTGCTCTATATATATTTAAGATAATGTTAACTTAAAATAAACTTAAATAACTTAATTTTAGTTATATTTATGATAATAATAATAAAAGTACCTTTTCCAAATTCTTTTCACTCTCTCTGGATTTTGCCTCAAATTTCACTTGCAGATCATCCAACTACAAAAATATACAACAAAAAACAACACAAATAAATTATTTTGAAAATTATCCTTTTAAATGGCAAGATAAACAGAAAACTTGCAAATACATTTAATAACATGAATTTTAAAGCTGATTCCTATTAAAGGAATATATATTAGATTGATGGTTTATATAGTAAAGCATTTGATGTTTTAAATAACAAAGGATTTGAATTTGGGTCTCAGGTAACGTATGGTCAGGAATTTTGTTACACAAATTAAGTTCAGTACACGACTGCCAATTTAAACAGCAGACGAAGGGTATTATAAGAATTCATAAAAATGAAGGTATTAAAGGGGAATGTGCAGTGCCGAACACCGATACATTGGTATTGATATTTTCTACTTCATTTCTCCATGTGTTGCAGTCTAGTTCTCTGTTACTAGCACTTGTGTAGCGCTTGTTACCGTCCAGAACTTATGACGAGTACAGCTTTATGGTCTTACACTTTTTGCAGAATATTTTTTCACACGCTGGTCACCTCAGATAAAACAAATGGAATCTCGTATCGAAACAAGCCAAAAAGCAGATGAGAAAACAGAGTGAGTTCTTCAGTTTTACTTGAATCGGGACATGAAGAAAAATACATTATCCTAGCATGACACAACATGATTCAGACAGACGTAAAAATCATTTTAAATATTTTTATCGATATCAGTGGAAAAAGAGATTTTCATATTTACATAATAATTTATAATGTGCGTTATATATACACATGGAAAATGTTTAAACAGAAACAAAAATATACACAAATAGAATTTTGTACCACAGTGGAATAAAGTGTTAAGTTGTTAGACGGATCCGTAGAAATTAAATGATTCTGCACCCCTTAACTTTCACATTTACAGAATATTTAAACCGAAATTAAGATAATAAAATCAAAATAACTGGTGTAAAAGTTTACAATTAAAAAAAGTTGTAGTCTAATAAGAGAAATCTTTGGAATCCCAGTTCCCAGGAAATTCCTTTGTAAAATTACAAACAGTTTTGTTGTAGAATCAGTAAAACATATATTTGTAATTTTACAAATGATAATCTTCTATTACCTTTATCTTACATTATTGAGAACTGTACATAATTTTATTGGTTTTCTTGTAGAAAGTAAATATAATAAATAAATATCCGCGAATGATAAAAAAACATTTCAAAATATAATTTATGAAAAATAAATTATACTTTGCCAGCACGACGACTAGAACTCACACCCATAGTCTAACTATTGCACAACATTAACCACACACCCTCTTAATTTACGTCTGTAGTGTTTATTTATATAGTAATTATACCTTTAAGTATTTACAATATGTTAATCAGATCATTACCGTTTCTATCGCAGTTATGCATCTCTATTTATACCTTCTTCAAATAAGAAAGTTATTTAATTAGAAAAATACATTTTGTTACTATTACTACACAAGAAGCGAGGCTGGGTTAGGCAGGAATGCGGCCAACTTCTATTACTAAAACAATGTTCACAAACTACGGCGATAGTAATGCAACTACCGAGAATGCAGGAATCTGCAGAAGTATGTCCACTATCTAAGTTTGGCTGACACAGTGTGGTTGCGGCAATTTCATGAACATCTAACAGCAGTAACCCTGCCTACGATACAAGGGAGAGCCAATAGGAATCAAGGATATTGGAGAAGGTGGGCGTGAAGGAGAAGTGTGGTGGAGACGGCGGCTAAGGGCCGGGGTGTCAGTGGGCGTCGGTCCTCCCTGAACGGCGTCTCCGAGCGGCGATTGGTGGTAAGTGTCTTACACTAGGGTGCGAGAGCGATCCAGGAGCCCCTTATATCATTGTCCTCCCATAACAGATTGTCCTTCACACCTACCTCGATCCCTAGTCACACTTACTACATCACTATATAATTATTGCAAATTGAATCAGTAATGTTCCTCATTAATTAATTAGTTGTACTTAATTAATTATTCTCCGACTAATACAAACACAGCCCTTGTTGTTTTCAAACGAGGTGTTTTACAAGGGATATCTTTGTATTCTTACAAGCATTTGTAAAAATTACATGTAATTTATCTGTAAATATTAAAAAAATGTTTACAGTGTGTGGCAGATTCTATCACAACATTTATAGTATATTTTAGTCCTCTCTAGATTACTGCTCTCATTGTATGATATATATAAATATTATTGGTAACAAATAAGTGGGATAGGTCTCATTTAGCTTGGATATATCAATTTTTTCCGTAGGTATACTTTAAATTGATATAACGATATATTTGGCACGGCAGAAGATATGGCTTCTTTATTGTTTGGCGTTTTGTTACATCGTTATAACCGATATTGAAATAAATTATTTATGACTACTAGGATGTCGCTATTTTTCTTTGCCTGCAATTCCTTATATTACAGAAATCAAGTAACAGCGAGACTTTAGAAAATGTTTGAAACTGAACGCATTGTTATGTTAATCTGTAAGCCCAATGAAAACCTTGTATTGCAGATAACTGATGAAATGCTTTTCATCCGATTTGTAGGGGACATTCCGCCTTAAAGAATGTTACAATCACGATATTAAAACAAGCATTATCTGACTTTTTGGGTGGACGTGATACTTAACTTTATCTTAGGGGAGTTTTTCCGCCTCTCGGCCGTTGTTGACCAGATGTTTAACATACCTTATGCACGTTACGCTCGTTTTCCAAAGTCTTATTGTCCAGTTGTCTTTGTAGGTCGCCAACCTGCAAATGTTAAACAGAAAACACAATTTAACTATTATGTTATAACTTGCATAATGATATTGATAAAAATTAATTATATACATATTAAAACTTTCATGTATTTAATTGGAACCGGTTGAAAGCTATTTGCAGCGACCAAAACTATTTTTGCACATATTAATATCGCCTTTCGTATACAGATTGCCGAGGAATTTTAACGCCATTTGATTCTTCACAGCGGCAGAGTTGTCATGACTGAATAATTAAGCCAGTCTGTTTCTCCTCAGGAGTAAATGCAGCAAATACTACCCACCATAAAATTTTGTATTTCCGGTTGAATAAACCTTACTATATTATTAATTATAAACCTTCATTTGGTCTGAACGAAACATGAAATAAACCTCCTCCTGCCTTTAAACTACTAGAGTTCGAACCATACAGTAAATATGGGGCAATGGAACAGCGCCAAGTCTTAATTTACTATTAAAACAGGGCGTTTAATCTATTGTGCTTAAGAATTACATCTACAAACTCTTAAACTCATAAAAACTCAATTTATATTGTAAGCGAAAAATTATTTATGCTGGTATAAACATAACAATTTTCAAGCCCAGTATCGAAGTTACTTTATAAAATACATTTATTGCATTGGTTTATTTTCTATTTGAGTAAATAAAGTGCAAAATATAAAAGTAAAAGAGAATCTTCCTGACTGTCACATAAACGATTATTATATTACGCAGTATACGTAATTTAATGGAAAATACGCCATAAGTGAACGGAAACCTCGTTTTATTTTGAAGAACACGGAAAGTCATATTTAACATGTATTCTTGAAGCTCCGTTCAATTTCGTTGGTTTCTCTATCTTCTTCAGCTTGTAAATTGTCAATCTGCAAATGTTTAAAAGTACAATATAGATAATAGAAATTTAAACACAAAAAATATAAATTATAATCCTAATTATGTGTTTTCACTTTTATAAAACGAAATTTATTTATGTCTAAATAAATTTTCAGATGCGCTCTAAAACGTCATTCATATATCGTGAGTAATAAAGGAATTGAAAAAATGTGAAGGGCAACGTTTCTAGGTTTTCCCATGAGGTGAACCCATTTCCAGTAGCTTTACTGCTCCAAAGTCATATTTATAACACCCTACAAAGACAATCACATCTGGGGCTAGAGTTAAAGGGAAATAATTATAAAAATTACGTATTAAATTACTTTTTGCCTCAAAATATATGCCTACACAAATGACAGAAGAAATCTGAAAAAAGTAGGAATAATAAGTGGTATTTAAAAATCCTTTCCCCATGAGTTGTTCATGGGTGTAATGTAGATTATTATTGTTCGACCTGTCGTATGTTTTTTTTGTGAAACAGAACAATGTTAAAATGCAGAAACGTTCTTCTCATGACAAACTAACCACTCCAGTAATGTCAGAGAACAAGGTAACCTTCCTCCATACTTAACAAATGTAAATTTGTGGCATTGAGGATTTGTAATTACTTAAATACATCAATCAAACTTATTTACATTTGCAAGTATCAGGTTAAGAATAACCACAAAACATTTATTTCGACAAATTTTCGTTATTTATTATTTAAAGTATTGTCTTGCCCAGTCATGAAATATATATAAGATTTTAAAATTTAATATCGCAATATAACATAGATTGATAAAATATATAACAAACGGAAACAGTTATAGTGGTTTCAAAGAAAGATTGGTTTTTATGTCTTTTGATACATGTTGATTGATATATACTGTTTGCAAGAATTCATGAAAGACGTCTCGACATGTGTAGAATTCAGCGGGCAATTTAAAGTGGCGCGTGGAAGAGAGTGGCACAATGCCTACATGTGTTCTCTGTGGACACACCGTTAGTGGCATGGCAAAGCTGAAAAAACACCTACTGTTTCGTATAGTTACTGGGATGAAAAGGAAATTTAATCTTAATTTGTACAACCAAGAGTCATATAGTAAAATACCACCGCATCATGCCAATGGACCAACAGTAATTTTCATTCCGCAGCAATATCCATGTTAGACGATGTGATCGGGTGTGATGAGACAGATGTGTTACACAACCACCTTGCGCCTCTTACTGCCAAGTAGTGATTCTTAAAGACAAGAAGCCCCTCCCTTCACAGGGACAGAAAACACTGTACTGTTTGTGGCGGTAAGAGATATATAATTATATTACACAAAAATCTACATTTATTAATTTAGGGCTATTTTCGTGCTAATTACATGTATTAAAATAAATACACATTTAACCATTTCATGCAATGCTTTAAAGTACTTTTAAAACTTCAAATTTGTTACCAACATATTGATTTTCGCGATACGAACACCATTATTTACGTGTTACTGCTGTATTATTAGATTTGAATTTACTGTATTCAGCAAATCGCCATTAATAAATCAACTTTGTGTAGTATATAAAAAAAAATATTTTTGAAATAGTGCTAGTATATTAAGTCAGCTGCTTGCTTCAGTATTTTGTGAAACTGAGCATGCTGGTAGGCAGAGCCAAATAAGGTATTAATGGACTGGTGATTCATATTCTTGTTGTATTAGTTGTAACGATAGAAGAGAAATACATTGTTATCTTGTTACGCAGATTGGATTCAAATGAACACAAGAATCGACTGTTTATAAGTGCCGATTACTCGAACCTTGATGTAAAATGTTCAAGATTCTCAAGTGCAATGTACACAGTTTACTTTGAAATAGACATTAAAAAACAGTGTTCTTTTGGTCATATTGATCGTGGACTTGTTATAGTCAGTCCGCAAGACTTTCGCCCATGTCTCGCACAAATATGTTATTGGGACTCGATGTGTCAACTCCTGTTTTTATTATTTTATAACTTCAACAACACGCACTTGCAACACAGCACTTCACTTATCCTCACAGTACACACATAGCTGCAGGTACTTTGGCTTGTCTCAAGAGGAAATTTTGAAATATCTGGATGTGTTAGACGGGTGTGAGAGAGAAGGTTTATATTTGAGACGAAATTTTTAACGACAAAAACATGGACAGAAAATATAAAATATATACACAATATAGTGAATGTTGAAATGTGCATGTTTCGAAATATAAACATTTTATTTGTTAGGCACATATAATTTGGGAATTATTTTCCTTTACTCAGGCTGTACAGATATTCTAGTTGAGAGCTTAAGGGACTAAGCATTAATTTAAATTGTTTAGGTTGCAAGTAAAATCCATTTTATTGTATGTGGAATATACAATTTAAATGTCATGTTCAATTCACTTAATGTAAACGTAAGTAACACGATGTTGAAAGATAGTTTTCGAGTATGGAGAAAAATAGAGATAACGAATATCAACAAATCGATTATAAAAATATTTGAAAATGTCAGAAATTAGTTTGGGTGATCAAAAGGGAAGACTTGTGCAATTTAGAATTCTGTGTAATCCAAATAGATTGCGCGCTAGTGGCTGTCGAGGCATAGTCGTTCCTCTGTAATAGCACGCTTCATTATGTGATACCTTCCTGTATTATGTATATACTTAAACAAAAAAGAGTTTACCATTTATATGCTTTTTTATGTAGATATTGTGACATATCGTATTGTCCAAGGAAATTTACTGAGATGAAAGTAACAGATGTACGTAAACAACGCAACTAATGTGCTTGGAAAACACAGCGAATGTAACTAAATCCAGGAGCATGTGAAAACTTAGCGAGCGTAAAAGGAGAAAATTACTTCTTTCAAGATTACAAAAACTATGAAGAATTATATTTTTTAATTTTAACTTTATAATCTTGGATCACAAAAATTTGTAATAGCAATTAACTAATATTTAAACAAAGTTTCCCATTTACAGGATATATCTAAATTAGACCAACTAACTTCGGCTGCAAGTCAGTTACGAAAAAATGGAGTGAAAAGATTTACACGACACGTGGTCTACAGTGAATCCTGAGGACGGTACTTATCTTTGACGTTGGACCTGAAACACGAGTGCATTACTTATACTGGTGGAACATTGAGTGTGTGGATTATGTGTAAAGGTAATTGTGACATGTGTGTTGATACTCCAATTTTGAAATCCCTATTATTCTACAGCTTTATGGAGAGATTTTCGAAATGAAGTTAGGAACCGTAATTATTTCCGCGATATTATTTTATGTCAACAACAGAAATGTGTTTTGATGTGTACAGATCTTTGTTCCGTTATAAATTATCTAGACACTCAATTTCCCATCTTTAATTTATTTTTAATATTTGTAATAAACAGGCGTTCCAGGTTCAACTTCAAATATGTGTACCGCCCTTAAGATTCACTTGAAACCATTAGTTCCGTATAAGATTTCTCATTAAATTTGTGTGACTTACCCACTGCTGAAGTTTGTCAGTCTTAATTAGATGCTTCCTGTATATTTCTGCCCAGCTGTACGTACAGGATTTGGGAAAAGGTGCCAGGAGGGGAAGAATGAGATATGCCAAACTCTTAGTCCCTTTTCAAGAATTAACTTTGTTACAGAAATGTTATATAAATTTTGTGTTTTGATACTGAACTGCAATGTTATATTCAAAGTTATTCACCTTAAATTGAGTTAGAATAAATATGATAGATGTAAATTGATATAATTCTAACATGTATATGAGTAAATCATAAAAACTACACATCTTAATATTCACTACAAAGTTCCCCCGGCCAAAGCTATGACTCCTGCATAAATATCTGCAGCCGTATATGACAAGCCTTGCTTGACTTTTATAACTTTTCTGTCATTCATAGGATCTTATTAATTCCTTATAAATATTAACTCTGCATCTCTTATTTAACGATAATTTTACATTTGTAGAACTTTTGGTTTAACTTCTCTTAAAAAGATTGATTTACTAATTACTCCGCAGGCTATTGCAATTCGAATTCTGCAAAACCATCGTAATACAGAAAAGTACATACTTTTACTTTCATAATTTTCTCGTTAACGTCCTAAACTGTAATGGTAGTTTTCAACCTATACTCTGTACGGAAATAATACCACTTATCAAGTTGCAAAAAAAATAATTATCATCGTTCTTATACAAAGTTGGGAAGTTACCTACGAGTTTCACTCTATCCTGAAGAAATGTAGGAACTAAACAATTAATGTATAGGTGAAAAAATTGCTGTTCCCACTTAATAACTAAACGAATACACTGGTATGGTATATTTATGAATAATTAATTGTGTGTAAGCACTTATGCACGAATTTCGGCTGCTTGTATTAGTATTCTGGCTATAATTTTCCTTCCGAGTCGTCTTTCAGCAACTTATTTCTCTTCATAATTTCCTTGGACAGGCCAAACCTCGTGACGTTCATTAAAATAAACTCAACTAATTTCCTGGGCGAAAATTATTAACATTACATTTACATTATTGCATCATGTATATTTTTCTTCATTAGGTTTTAAAAAAAGGATATTCGAGCATATTTAAGCATTTCTTTTACACAAAGAGAATTTGTTAGCTCTGCTTTATTCTTGCCTTGCATCTGATGAACTCACATGCAAATAATTTAAACCAAAGCCATTATAAAATATTGACATTATCTGAAGACCCACACGACCAACCAGAACAAAAACACCTTTATTCTGTGAATGACCTCTCACAATAGATGCGCAGCTATCAAAGCCGGGAGATAGAAAATATTTTAAACCAAAACAAAGAAGAACACCACAATCCGACAACATAGATAAGTTACGTCAAAGAATGCTTCTGAATAATTTAATAGGATTTAAATATACATAACTCCGTAAGTTATTACAGGTAAGCATCCTACATTTAGCTACCGTTTTCACAAAGTAACAAGATTATTATGATACTAATAATGACACTAGATATATTGGCCTCTAACAGCCACTGTATAATTTTTATTCCTGATTAAAAGGTGTTATATATACTGGTCATAAGACCCTTCAATAAAACTTATAAATATATAATTTTTATTAATGTTTTGATACAATGAAGTATTTAAGCACAACAAATGGGTTAGCATTTTAATTATAGGAAAATTTGCTTAAAAACAAGTCTAAATGATAGATATCTAAAATACGTTTATAAACATTGGCTTGTTTCCTTACCGTCTGGTTTTTATTGTGAAGCTGGTTTTTCAGATCTTCGATTTCTTGGGTAAGTGCCTCCACCTTTAAAGAACAATTAGATGTGATGTATGCATAACAGTTAAACGCAAAACTATAAATACAGGATTGAAAAAGGGCACTATTTTTCTTTTAGCGTATAATTCTGGAAACGTTGGATCTCTCTATAATTACATATTAAATAAACAAATATCAAATTACATTTTGAATATTTCTGTGTTTTACAAGTCGCTGATATAGACGCATACAAATACTATCAGAATATTAAATAACTGGAAGCAATGTAAGTGACATTAATTATGTACAAAGTTTATCACCTTACTAAATAAATACATTTCTTATAACATAAAATATTTATATAACGGGAGTCCTTTATAGCCTTTGAAGAGTCGGAATGACAAACAAAACAAATACGGCTACCGTATACCCTCTATGAACTATATTTGTTATTGTGTCAGCGCTAGTATGTTCGTAGTGACGTCAAAGGTAGCGCCAAGTATGGTCTTATTATTACTTGGAGAGAGATTCGGACGCAGCCTGCATTCTCGTGCCATCACTCGCGCCCTGGTATGCGGCTTCTTACCACTCAGTTCAAACAACACTGCAGAAATAAACTAAGCTTTTTGCGGGATTAAGACATAAATACATGCTAAACAAGATAATCTATGTCTCCAGATTTCTGGAGGCAAAATAAAAAACCTAATTAATGTAATTCTACACAACGACGTTGGAAAATTTTATAGGAAAACGTTTCGACAGAATTTTGTATTCTCTTAGAACCATATTTTCCACAGAATTTAAGTGTAGTTTTCGGTCTTAGAAATACACTTCTGGTTAAAATACTAGCGCTCACAGTATGCATCGGATGCATCTGAGGCTTTAGATAAGTAATGATTAATATTGATAATACACATTATTATAAAAAATTGCAGCAGGACAATAATATATGGATCTGTGGTACGCTGTCCGGTCATCTTCAATAATACATTGCACNAAAAAATTGCAGCAGGACAATTAGATATGGATCTGTGGTACGCTGTCCGGTCATCTTCAATAATACATTGCACCTCCTCGCACTGCGATACATTCTGCAACACGGTATGGTATAGGTCCTAGCAGATGTCGGAGATTGTCCTGGTGCAGACGGCCCACTATTGTTGGACAGTGTGTTCCAAATCCTGGATACTGAGGCACGGCGGGCAGTTGGAGTTTCAACTGGTCCCACACATGCTTGACTAGAAAAATTTCAGGGGAGCGGGCAGGCCAAGGTAGTTTTCAGACATGATGCAAGCAGTTCTGGGAGACTGTGCCACATGCGGTTGTCATTATCCTGCTGGAATATCGCACCAGGATATCCGGCTAGAAAACAGAGCAGATGACGGTGTATGATGTTGACCATATACCACTGGACCTTTAATGTTCCATGTAATATGAAGAGAGTGGATCGGATATTATAGGCTATGGCTAGCTAGGCCATAACGCCTGACATGTGGAAACAGCCGCTCGATTGCGAGAATGGGATTGTGATGTTCACCAGGTGCTCTCCACACCCGTGCGCGATGACCAGTCCCCGTAACGAAGTAGCATTCATCACTAAACACCTCACATCGCCAGTCTGGGGCTTTCCACATTGCTCTGGCTTGGCAGACTGCAAACGGAGCGCCGTTGTGGCAGAGTTAATAGCAGCACACATAATGAGTGCTGGGGTAGCCGATTAGCCTCCGCCAGGTATAAGGAAATTATCGTCTGGTGTTTCGCGTGTTAATGCGGCGTCGACTATACGCAGGTGTCTATGACAGCTGGTCTGTGCTTGCAGTGTCACTGCTGGATGTGTGGTCATGTGCATACCAGTCAGTACTCTCGCTGTTTACATCGTTTCATGGTTGTCACATGACCACTTCGTAGTGCGCTGTGTTCATTGTTTGGCTGCGTAGATGTATTACTGTAGCATGATACTTCCTAATGACAAAAACTGTTATGTAATATTGTTATTTTTTTCTGGATTTGCCTTTAATAACCTTCAAACTTATTTTATCTCTAAATGAACTTCTCTGCATTTCGCAGCTTCGCGGGCACAGTGGATTTGTGTAATGATTTCAAGCCGCCCGTGGCGCCATCTCGCGGTAATTTTAGCTATTTACTGCTCCTTCTCCTTCACTTCCCAGGAAACGTTAGGGTGAGATGGTTTAGCTTTCTTGTCAAGAGGACAAACGATGAGCAGAGAATTTACTGTTCTCTTATGTGCCCACCTCACATCGGGACATAGAAGTAGTTGAAATAACACGGAGAATGATTATTTCATCTTCGTTCTCTCTGCTTTATTCATTAGGGCTTATTATTGTTAATGATGACGAATTAGGTGTATAAGGAAGTCGAGTGAGAGAAGCCGTAGGCGGGGACGTACCAGCATACCGACTGCATACGTCACAAGAAGAGTTTCCTAATAGCAGAACATATGGTGTAAGTTTCCACTTCTAAATATCGATTGCTTAAATATAACAGTGCATCTTAACTAACTGCATATATATGAAACCTAAATATGCTCTGATATCCCGTTTTGTTGACAAAATGTTGTTTGCTAAATAACTCACAAAACACGAGTTTGGGTGAGAAAAGGGTTTTCAACCAGTGCATTGGTACTAAGGCAGCAAGTGCCCTGAGCCAGGATTGGACAGAAGGGCTTCATACCGAGATGAAAATTTGTCCATTCAGCATAATTATCAGTGCAAATTTATTGTAAAATATCAACTTATACCACATTACCTGAGGCGTGTGTCTGTGTCCTTCGTAGGAAGATTGTGAGGTGTTCGGGATGTTTTATTTAATATATTCAAAAACGTACACAGCTCGATTCAAAATGTTCTGGGCATCAATTTCTGCAGTTCGTTATTGCCATTAAAGACACCTACGATCACAAACCTTCGCAACCATTATGAAAACGAGCCTAATTTATCGAAACGTTTATCTATTGGTGTGCCAAATAAGGAACGATAATAATACAGCGTGACAATCAGTGTAATGCTCAGTGTAATGTTAGACAGTGTTTTGTTTTGACCATCAGTAAACAATGATTTGTTTCAAGTACAGTAGGAGGTGGGTCTATCTGGCACAGGTGAAATGTAGGGCACTATAAAGACAAGGTATAATAAATGACCTATAAGTACCCATAATGACAATAAAGGACCCATAATAACACATATTCGACACATAATGAAAAACAACTGAACCATGAATGACACATGACACATAAGGCCTATAAATTATCCTTAAAAGTCCATAATCTCCCATATATTAAACCGTTTGGTGTAAGGGGGCAAATCTAAGAGAAAATTCCACCTGTTCACATCTAAAAATACGAAAGTGAACATCCTTTTATTAATAAAATATTTAACCCTTGTAACGACGGGAAAACTAAGACATTTTTGCTCTGATTTTATGTATAAATATATATATACACTCACGCGCATGAATACTAATTATGGTAACAGAAAACCGGCCACTCCTTACATAAATAGGGGAACAAATTGCCAAGTAACAACATTACGAAAATACACTTCATGCCCGAATATTGCTACATATTTATATTTCCGAATCAAGGCCCAAAGTGGAGAAAAAACCTAAACTTTTTAAGTTGTATTATTCTATTGAACCTTCAAAGGAATCATCTATGTTCACAAATAAAATACCTGACAATTGACAAAAAAAATGTCTTGTCAACTAATATTTTTTTTTAATTTACTGTGTACAGATCATAATATCACAGCTCAATACCGATTGTGACATAATCCCCTAGTTAATTATGTAACAGCAGAGATACTTACGCACGTTGGTAATGTGTGATCGAACGCATTCCAGTGTATCTCTTAGATATTCCCACGATATTTTTTAGAAAGGTCAGAAGCGAGGTCTTAATCACCCATAATAGGTTTTAATTTTTGCGACAAACTTCGTGTTTCTTCATCATGCCCAGAAAGAGTTTTGATGCTTGCTAGCATACTTGCGCTCTATCAGCACCTCGTGATGCCACCAAGAAGCAAAATATCGTATAATGCAAGTACATAAGCAATAGATTCACAAACATTATATTAAAAAGACTCATGTTTACAAAAATGAGGTTTATTACCAATGCGAAATTAAAAATTATCGGGCTGCAGGAGAGATTACTCAGGTCATAAGGCCTGCTTCAATCTGCGAAATTATGAAGATATGGACACATCAGTTCAGGCTCCCTATCGAAAACGGCACCCCAAGTCCATTTCGCAACGATTACCTCTTCCACTGTGTCACGTAAAAGAGAGACTGCAGTGGCTAGAGCTCTCGTTTCCAATCATGAGTTCGCGTATTTCATCCTTTCTTTTGTACACACATTTTCGAACAGGAGGTCCACCTAAACACCAGCCCATTTTTCCATTGCGCTCTTCCCCCTTACACAACGTTACATGTTCGATTCCTCGCAGGGTTGCTCCAATATTTTCGCTATTTCATTCCTCATAAACATTTCTTCCTCAATCCGTTAGTTTAACAAACAAAACTCAGCCCATTTAAACTGCACAACAAGAAAGAAATAATAATTCACATTGAACTATATTTCCAATAACCTACTTTTTCGTAAAATTTTCTTTAAAACAGACCCATGCATTCGATTTTATACACCACTGAAATATAAAGTTTCAGTATTGAAACATAATAAGGTTCAGTATATTATAATTCCACAACTAGGAGCACACACATTTATAATCCTACCTTTCCATGCATTCAATCTTTGAATTTCTCTGATGTTTGTAGATAATGGATACTACACAATAACATCATTCGATGCAAAACCTTTCCTTAAGTTCAACGATGATAAAATATATATATTTACTCTGCAAGGGAATCAAATGTCTGGGTCTATCAACAAGTTCATTAGGGTATTCAATAAATTTGTAGTCGGTGTTCTTGTCCTCACGTAAATATTTTATCATAACCGGTGATGAGATGTGTGAAGAATTAAAAAAAAAGTTGAGTTTCACCGTCAAAATTGTCTTCATTATCGTATGCAAGCACTTTCCCTTTTACGCAACTATCTTAGCTGGAACAAAATCAAAAAAATTCTCTGATGAAATTCAGGTAAAATCTCTCCGATAACCTATTTCATTTACGTAATATTCACAACACACAGCACGCAGCGTTGCTTCGATTGTGATTAGCCGGCGTATTGACGTGGAAGCATGACATGCAGAAAATTCTCTCCCATTGACCTTTATATGAATCGACTCAGAAAATTACCGTTTAAATACATCTGCAATCGATACCAAGCGCGATGGAAAAACATAACTTTG
>NQII01009583.1:2400-48956 GCA_002778355.1 Clitarchus hookeri | reverse complement strand
CCCTAGTAAAGAGCACAGAGTGGAGTGGAGATATTTGAACGGCGAGATCCTACCCTAGTAAAGAGGGAGATAAATAAGATTGTTTCCTTAGATTAAACGTGTTGCACGCGTGTCTGGCAGTTTTGTTTCGTTATTGGCGGTCATGCATGTATGAATCCTCTCTCGCATTTCATTCAGCCAATGAGGATTCTGGAACTCCNTGTTTCGTTATTGGCGGTCATGCATGTATGAATCCTCTCTCGCATTTCATTCAGCCAATGAGGATTCTGGAACTCCAAAGCAGAACGTTTGTTGTTAGTAGAGACCTGAAAAATTCGCGAGTTAAATGACCTGCAGGCTAGACTCTACAGTCTTATGTGCAGATATGCCGACATCAACTCCACATTGGTTGTCTGCTGTCACAGTGGAAGACGACGATTGGGGCCAGCGTTCTCCAGGAGGTGTCAAACAACGTGTGGACCAATGACTACAGTTATATAAACACACATGTTTTGAATTCTAGCTTGTCCCAAAATGAATCCGCGAATTCTTTAGATCTCTAGTTATTAGTGCAAAGAACTTAGTCGTGTCAGAAACATGACTATCCAATCCTAAAATGATAAACTATCTGGATGTTACCGAAGATAGTTTTTGTCTATGAATTCGGGTTTACGGGATTGGTTCTTTTTGTAAGTACGAAAGAAAAAGTAAGTGATACACGTAGCTTTACGACGCAACTGGTTCTGAAATCTCTCTGCTGTCCTTACGTACGGGTAGAGTTCCGGGGCGGTAGTTGGGCGCATGTGTACCGGAGGCATGCGGCGCACACGTGTGCCGTGATTGGCTCATCAGCGGCAGCAGCTGCGCCAGCTGGCGGCCCGGAGGAGCCAATCACGCACTCTGTAACGACGCCAACTGGCCAGACGGTGACGTGGCAGGCGGTTACGTCGCACGCACTCGCATACAGTCACTCAAAACTCGTATGCAACTGTTCCACAACTGGTTCAAGACTCAAGCTGCATTTACTTAATGATTTAACTGTTGACATAAAAATTAAGTGTGCTGAAGTAATTAGAATAAAGACTATTTCACACTATCAAATAATTACACTGGCCAACAAAACGAACANATTAAGTGTGCTGAAGTAATTAGAATAAAGACTATTTCACACTATCAAATAATTACACTGGCCAACAAAACGAACATTTTTTTTGGTGCCGGAAAACGAAGGACTAATTTGGGATATCTTTAATGTGCTGATTCCAAAAATGCCATCAGATTTCGTCTATCAGCTCTAGTTTTTGAGATACGGGCTAGTTGATTTTAGTTCTAATAAAAGGCATAAGTAAAGAAATACAGATATATCTTGAGGTCAAAATAGAAATGTCATACGTCAAATTCAAATAAAAAATTAGCCATATATACCTGGAATTGCCCATGATTCGACCGACCTGCTTATACCTGCTTATATACAAAATATCCTTGTTTTCTATGTCTTTGGATCAGCAGATCTAAGAATCAGCACTGGGTTAACAGAAATTGGTCTTTAAGAAATGTCATGATTCAAGGAAAACAAAACGTAATCAACAAACCTTTGGTTTCGAGAGAAAAAATCTTACTTCCACACTTGCATATTAAATTGGGGCTTATGAAGCAAACCGAAAGTAAATTTTTAGAAGTATCTACGACTCGTGACCGACACGGAAATAATTAGTTAAACCCCAACAAAATTTCTTCATTTTATTGTAAATTTTCTTTTTAAAACATGTGTCCTTATTTTGAAAAAAAACTTTAAATATGCACGCACAACTCTATTATTATGAGATTTCTTCCATTAATGCTTTCAGAAAAATGTGATAAGCGATTGAAATTTAGGATTCAAGAAAATATAGAACATGTTCTAAACGAAAATCTTGAAGGAAAACGAGACATCCAAGAAATTGAAAGAGAAAATGGCTGCGATTAGGAATGACGTCATAAAGCATTCAATGAATCGAATACAATAAAAATTGAAGTTTTTTTAAAAAGATAAATATGATCATGTGAAAGGACCTTCAGATGCGCTACGTGGTACGTAGTTCACAAAACAGCCCATGAATCCGTGTGCGGTCCTGAAGTTTCCGTAACTTATTATCTACAAGTAGGTTACTTGTAGATATCCATTCAGGTTACTTCCAGGTTTCTGAAGCCTTGCTATATTTCTACTTCCATGCTATTCGCCCGCCTCATGCAAACAAAGTTTAACTAAGTCTAGAAAATTACACTGAAGGGACAAAGCACAGCATTTATGCGCACTCAGTTTAATAATATTTTGCATGGGAACTATTTATTACTAAGCATTTCCAACACACATGTTTTCACTCCGGTTTTAGCCTACTTTCCGAAGGAGAGAAAGGCTTATGAGATCACTTTCCTGTCTGTGTTGTTGTGTGCGTAGGCGTGTGTATGTGTATGCTGTGCGCGTGTGTGTCCCCCCCTTCAATTTATGAACACGTTAACCGAATTTTACCAAACTCGGTACACATATAGTACTAAGTAAGAACATCTGACTTTCATAGTTTTCGTCTACGCTGGGCACTTTCAAAATGGCGGCCATTATAAAAATTAGGGTAATACGTAGATACCAGAAAAATTCGCGAGTTCAATGACCTGCAGGCTAGACTCTCCAGTATTATGTACAAATATGCCGATATCAACCACACATTGGTTGTCTGCTGTAACAGTAGGAGGCGACGATTGGGCCAGTCTTCTTCAGGAGGTGTCAAACACAGTGTGGACCAATGACTCAAGTTTTATAAACACACGTGTATCGAATTCTAGCTTGTCCCGAAATGAATCCGCGAATTTTTCAGGTCTCTAGTAATACGTCATATCTCTCAAACTATTCAACCGATTGTAACCAAATTTTGTATGCTCACAGCGCAAGTTGTAATTATTACATTCAGAGGTGAACACTGTTGTTGGTCCACCATTTTGTAAAATAGTGCCACATTAAAAATAAAGCGTTCATGTTATATCTGGAAAACTACGCAACCAATTTCCGCCAAATTTGGCCTTAATACTATAGCAGGCCAGGTAAATTAAGTAATTTAACTTTATTTGGTACTTATTTTAAAAATGGCGACCATTCAAATAATTTAGGTTTATTTGGTATAACTGACATACCATGTAATCAATTTCAACCAAATTTTTTACGCTTCCAGTATAAATTACAAGCGTCAAATAAACCAAACAACAAATTTTTCCGCCATTTGGTAAGCTAGCATTACATGAATTAATCACGTTTTTGTGTAATTTCTCGGGAAATAATTGACATATTCGTACCAAATTTGGTAATTAAGTAGTACTGCCGCAGTTGATATGTAAAAATATGTTTCAAGTTGTCAGACAACCTATTTACAAGATGGCGGCCATCTAGCTATTTTAGCATAGTGTGCTATATTTTTGAAACCATTTAATCAATACCTCTTTAACTTTGTATGCTGGGAGTACATGTAACAAACATCAATTATGTCTACGTGGAGCCTCATTTGTCCTCCATTTTGTAAGAAAGTGCCACACGAATAAATAAAGTTTTAATGTTATATTTTCGGGAAACAATCTGCCGATATCTACCAAATATGACAAACAAGTAGTACTGCGGTAGATAATGTTAACTGATATGTTTCATGTTTGTCAGACACTTATTTTCAAAATGGTGGCTATATATATTTTTTAATTTTGTATTTTATATCGGCGAATCTATGTAATTTAATTCCAATGAAACTTTGTATGATGAGTGTAGATATTAGAACAATCAAATATGTACACACAAGATCTCTTTGGTCCACCATTTTGTAAAATAATATCACTTGACAAATAAAAACTATGTGATCTCCAAAAAAAAAAAACAATGGATTTCTACCAAATTTGCCAAAAAATTGTCACTATTGCAGGCTATGTAAACTGATAAATTTTGAGAGGGTCAGACACACATATTTTTGAAGTGTCGGTCATATAAATAATTTTAGCTCAGAATTTTTTATCTACGACACTGCAAAAAAAATTTCAACTTAATTTTGTATGCTGACAGTATCAGTTATATTCATCATCAAAATTGTCTATGCAAAGTCTCATTTCTCCGCCCTTCTGTAAGATAGATACACATGAAATAATATTAATTTTATGTCGTATCTCGGGAAACAATCAACCCATTTCTTCCAAATTTGGCGAAGAAGTTGTATTGTGGTAGGCTATACTAATTTATACGTTTTAAGTATGTAATTCTCTTATTTTCTGAATGGAGCGTATACAAACGTTTAAGCTTAGTGTGTTATATCTACGTAACTATGTAACATATTTAAATTTAACTTTGTAGATTGTATCTATGACAATAAACTTATTTGCTAATATATAAACTCTTTGCCCTCCATTTCTGAAGATCGTCACATGATCAGTGGAAGTTTCATGTCATATCTCGAGGACCAATCAACAAATATGCGTACAGGGATCCTTCTTTTCCGAATTTTGTATAAGTGTCAGGTGAATAAACTGAACATATTGTCATATTTGTGGAACAATTGGGCGAATTCCCACAAAATTTTGCACACCTACAGAAGGCCATTTAAAGTTACATGATTTAAATGGGGTCAGACAATAATAAAAAAAATTGTGGCCATTTAAATATTTTTATGTTTGGCATATCTAAATAACAATTTCAAAACGTTTTATGCTGACATTATCTATTACAAACATCGCCCTTTTGTAAGATAGCCTCATTTCAGAAAATAAGATTGTTATGCCATATCTCGGACACCAATCAACCGATTTACATCAATATTTTAACACCAGCACACTGTTAGAAAAACTGTCCTTAAAATTACGGAAAGTACCGGTTACAAATTATCCAGACATCTCTAGAAATTACGGATGCTCCTTTTTTTTCGATAGCGTTCTCTCCGTAAATTTTACATAAATCTCCGTGAATTCATGGAATATGTCCATAAACTTGCAAGTTTGTTTTCTTAAATCTGAACGCTTTACTTTCATTATGTGGGTGTTTCACTGTGTATAAAAATGACTAAAAAATTTTGAAATTTTTTATCCTGTAGCGGGACTTGAACTTGGAAAAAAAGTTGGTAGTCCAACATCTTATCAACTCACCTACCACACCTCCACAAGAAGAGGTGTTGTAAATATGGGATTCATTCAGAATGATGTAAGAACCTCTCTCAGTTTCTAGTCACGTTAGTCTGTTTGCGAGTTTGTTTTTTATTTCAGGTTTACAAACATGAGTGAGAAATAAATTTTCACATTGTATTTCACTGTGTAGAACAGAGAAATTAAACAGAGTTTAAATATTTTGTCCCGTAGTGGGATTTTAACACCAATCAAAACACTCAACATTCAATAACTCGAACCACTCACTTACCACACCTTAACACGAGGTACTTTATTTCGTAAATGGATTTTACACGAAAGTGACGAACACGCCTCTCTTAGTTTCAAGTCAGATTAGAGCATTATCTATTTTGTTATATTTACTGTTTATATAATTAGGCTACGAAAAAATAGTTTAATTTTCCTTATGTCGTATTTCACGGGGTCCACATAAGGTTTTTTCCTGTAGCAGAATTTGAAAAAATTTTAAAAAAAAAAAAATCAAATAATTGGCACTCCATGAGTGGTTTTCCACTCACCTACTACTATTTTACAGGAAGTAGTATTTTGAAGATGGGTTTTTATACGCCTCAGGTATCATCGGCATTGTTCGTGTCTTAAAATCAAAGCCATAAGAATACTATTTTCTATTTACGAGACTCATTTCCGTTATTCATCATTGCTAGAGACCTGAAGAATTCGCGGATTAATTTTGGGACCAGCTAGAATTCAAAACACGTGCGTTTATATAACGTTAGCCATTGGTTCACACGGTGTTTGACACCTCCTGGAGAACGTTAGCCCAATCGTCGCCTTTCACTGTGACAGCAGACAACCACTGTGCAGTTAATATCGGCATATTTGCACATAAGTCTGCAAAGTCTAGTCTGCAGATCATTGAACTCACGAATATTTCAGGTCTCTAGTCATTACGGATTGCCTTTCCGTAAATTAACTCCACATCTCAGTAAAAGTTTCCGTAAATCTACATAAATTTATAATAGTGTAGCGTTATATAAGGCCATGTAAACTTATGTGTTTTAGTGGCTCAGACACTTATTTTCAAAATTATGGCGAGTAAATATTTTTGGTTAGTGAACCCTATCATTCCAACCAATGAGGAACATTGGCGAGGGTCAGTCGTCTGCTGGACGTGGTGCTTAGGGAACATCAAAAAATGTAGATTTTTAATGAAACGTTTTTATAAATCTTAAAAAAATATATTTATCAATTTTTTATAATTAAAAAAAAAATTTCCAGTTTATAAATGTTTTAAACATTTTCCANAATAGTGTAGCGTTATATAAGGCCATGTAAACTTATGTGTTTTAGTGGCTCAGACACTTATTTTCAAAATTATGGCCGAGTAAATATTTTTGGTTAGTGAACCCTATCATTCCAACCAATGAGGAACATTGGCGAGGGTCAGTCGTCTGCTGGACGTGGTGCTTAGGGAACATCAAAAAATGTAGATTTTTAATTAAACGTTTTTATAAATCTTAAAAAAAAATATTTATCAATTTTTTATAATTAAAAAAAAAATTTCCAGTTTATAAATGTTTTAAACATTTTTCAAGGATTTTTTAAACATTTTTGGAAATATATATATTTTTTGGGAATTCTTGGGTTTAAGGTAAAACGGCACCGGGGTCAAGGTCAAAGATAAAGTTCAAGGTCACTTGGATTCAATATGGTTTTTGGGTGACGTCATAACATGGTGGCTCGTCGGCTCCAATCCCCCATCCCCTCTAAACCCAAATATTAGAAATTGTAATTTTTATAAAAGTTTAAAATATATTTTTTAACACATTTTTGTAAATTTGTTATAATATTTGTAATGTCATTTTTTTAGAATTTTTTTGGGGTTTTNTATATTTTTTAACACATTTTTGTAAATTTGTTATAATATTTGTAATGTCATTTTTTTAGAATTTTTTTGGGGTTTTAGGTTAAAGATAAATAGAGTCAAGGTCACCGACATCCAACATGGGGGTCGTAGTCATTAACGTAATATGCTAGTCTAATATGACATTAATATATTTATTACAAATTTTCCTCGTGTTATTGTTTTCAAGGTAATTGGAGTCAAGGTCACTGGTATTCAACATGGTGGTCGAAGGTATCAATGTAATTTTTTCCTTGATGTTTTAATTTTTTTTTCAATTTTTTTTTTTTGAATTTTTTTTTTGTNTCGGTTAAAGATAAATAGGGTCAAGGTCACCGACATCCAACATGGGGGTCGTAGTCATTAACGTAATATGCTAGTCTAATATGACTTTAATATATTTATTACAAATTTTCCTCGTGTTATTGTTTTCAAGGTAATTGGAGTCAAGGTCACTGGCATTCAACATGGTGGTCGAAGGTATCAATGTAATTTTTTCCTTGATGTTTTAATTTTTTTTTCAATTATTTTTNTTGAATTTTTTTTTTGTCTTTTAGGTCATCTAAGGTCATGGGCATGGGGTCAAGGTCAAGTTCATGGGTTAAGACCAAGGTCACCAGCATCTAACATATCCGCCGACTGACCGGAATGTCAGAGCATGAACTGCGCCTGGGGCCTGTCCCAGTTCCCGTTATGCTCAAACATTCAAAATTCTATTTAAAAAAAAATTGTATTTATTTTATATTATTTAATTGTTAANTATTTTTTTTTGAATTTTTGGAGTTTTTTTTGTCTTTTAGGTCATCTAAGGTCATGGGCATGGGGTCAAGGTCAAGTTCATGGGTTAAGACCAAGGTCACCAGCATCTAACATATCCGCCGACTGACCGGAATGTCAGAGCATGAACTGCGCCTGGGGCCTGTCCCAGTTCCCGTTATGCTCAAACATTCAAAATTCTATTTAAAAAAAAATTGTATTTATTTTATATTATTTAATTGTTAAGATCTTTAAAAAATTTGCGATTTTTTAGTTTTAAGGTTATTCAAGGTTAAGGGCGCGGATCAAGGTCGTAGGTCAAAGTCACCTTTAACCAAGATGGCGGTTGGGTGACGTCACAACATTGCAGCCGGCCGGTGCCTATCTCATATTCCGCACCCTGTTGCTTCAGAACGCAGATAATTATTTACAGTATTACATAGCTCTACTAATCGTTAATAGAGAAAGCAAATTATGTTTTCCCCCCTTGCTTCTGAGTCTGAAGCACCCCANATCGTTAATAGAGAAAGCAAATTATGTTTTCCCCCCTTGCTTCTGAGTCTGAAGCACCCCACAAGCGACCTTCAACCCGTTCAATCACAGTGTCTACGATCGTGGACGTGTTGCAAATGAACGACTAGGGGTAGTGAAATTTCGCGATAAGATTTCAACACAAGTTATATTTCAAAACACCGTAGATTCGTTTACATATCTTCATTGGCTGAATTACTTTTTGATAGGTTTTTAACTGTCTATACACGAATCACGTAGGAGCCGTGCCGATGTTGCCGAATTTTGTGTGACCCGTTTAAATACGAAAACGCCTTCTCAAGCAGACAGCAACCAACGCCAATAGACAAACTGCTATTGGGTGCTTATAGCAGCATATTGAAGTTTACTGTATACTCATATTTGTTCGTGAAAAATCACTTTCTCTATGAGTGACACTTATGACTATGGCTGTACACAGCAAGGCGTCGTAGCTCAGTCTTCTTTGTAGCTAATCTGATTTGTGGAATTTTTTTTACGCTTCTTTGAGATTAATGATTACCATCGAGCACGCAGTACGTTTTTCGCCGATTGCAAGACAAGCGCATAATACAAATACAGCGCATAAAAAAACGCCTAAGCAACACTTGAACTTGGACATTAATGTGTAACTGAACATATTAAGAAGCCTTTGCTATTTAGCGTTGGAATCAACATGCTGCTGCAGAAGAAAAATCTTTTATTTTACGTCTTGAAACGTAAACAGTGTAAGTTACTAATATGTATTGTATTCTAGTTGCCCTACGAATCTATTGAAGTAATTAAGTTCTGAAATGCATTTTAATCCAGGCTCTGCTTCAAGATCGGTATCATGCTATGGAAATCCCTTGAATCTGTGTTTAAATAAAAAAGTAGTTTGTTTAATGTGATGACTACGAAAATTATTCTATGGACTTTAAGTTAACATTATTTTATGTGAAAAGGAAGATTAAATACAAAACAGTTTGACGAATTCTACAGTTATTTACAGTTACTGTAAGTGATGCTTAGGGACATCTGTTTTTTTTTTTTACGAAAATATTTCTGGACAAGTTGTGTTCCAACGCACTTTAGTTAAGAACAACTTTCGTGATTTGATCATTTGAATTGTTACGCGTCTTATCTGTCTGCCAGGGAATCACGGATGGTCGGTGTCGGATAAACTTAATTCTGATTGGCTCACCCATGTAACAGAC
This sequence comes from Clitarchus hookeri, assembly GCA_002778355.1. Classification (NCBI taxonomy): domain Eukaryota; kingdom Metazoa; phylum Arthropoda; class Insecta; order Phasmatodea; family Phasmatidae; genus Clitarchus; species Clitarchus hookeri. The sequence goes on along the minus strand of NQII01009583.1, from coordinate 39,473 downwards.
TGTTTTCACACAAAGACAAGCGGGCAATAGTCAAACGAAGACTGCAAGTGGGCACATAGGATATTGAAGTCTAGCCTCCGTGTAGATATTTTATCTTAAAACGTATGGTTCTGGTGATGCTATTTTAAGGACTGTATTTTCACGGCGCATATTTGTAATTTTTTTTGCTCACGAAAAATACCCCGAGGACAAAATGTTTGCTTGCAAATTGTCGTATATGAACGCAGTGGTCACATCAGTAAAGCAGACAGAGACGACACGCAATGCGATAGGTTTCCTATTGGCTGGGCTGCCTGGCAGGCGTGTAGGGTATCAGACGCTGGTTGGTGAACTGCGTCTCAACATTCTGCTGGTCGGCGCCGCCATTTTTCTGGCGTGTGTGGTTGGAGTTGACGGTATAGGCATCTGTTTCACCTCTGTATTCTTACGCTCTTAATATGAATCAGAAGATTACAATCAGTGGAATTAGTTTACTGAATCCTCAGTTAATGAGATGGTATCTACTGGCGGATCAGTGTGGAACGTACTGGTGTTTCACTGCCAGGCCAGCGCAGTTCGCTGGGATTCCGTGTAAATCNTACTGGCGGATCAGTGTGGAACGTACTGGTGTTTCACTGCCAGGCCAGCGCAGTTCGCTGGGATTCCGTGTAAATCAGTGTTTAATTAGTGAATACCGGAAACTGATATGATCAGTAGAAATTTGCTGATTAAATTGGGCCAGTTTAAACAGAGCTGCAGTCAGTTGTCTGTTTTGGAACTACTTTGACTGTTTCTATTGTAGAGTGNAAATTGGGCCAGTTTAAACAGAGCTGCAGTCAGTTGTCTGTTTTGGAACTACTTTGACTGTTTCTATTGTAGAGTGAAAGTTTTTGTGATTGAGTGAAGAGAGCTGCGCGGCTCTTAACATCGAGGTCTTGAGAGCCGACGAGGGTGAAACGAGGTGAGTATGGCGCAGAGCCGGAATGAAATGGCGGAGGGGGGGGAGGAGATCCGCGAGAAAACCCGCCAACCAACGTCATCGTCCTGCACGATTCCCACGTACGAAGATCCGTGAGCGAACTCGCCGGGAACCGAACCCGGTTCGCCGAGGTGGGAAGCGAGTAGTTTAACCACTACACCACCGCGGCCCCGCATTAAGTTCTTGTGCCCTGGCCGTTTACGTCAACGCTATCGCGGAATTACTGAGCATCGCCGAGTAACATGATCTTAACCTTATTTGCTTTTGCATTCTAGAATGCAAAAAAGTTTTCCAAGACACATCAGTATGTCTGAAATTGGATAACGAGCTTGATGGGGTACAAACCTAAGTCTACTGGATGTTAGATGAGGGCGCCACGCCTATGGAGATTGCCAGCCAATAACANTTGATGGGGTACAAACCTAAGTCTACTGGATGTTAGATGAGGGCGCCACGCCTATGGAGATTGCCAGCCAATAACATGAGAGTCCTGTGTTCTGAAGTCAGGCGTGGTGACTGGAAGTATAGCAACTGACGAAACAATTATTGATTCTTCACTGGCGCATACATAAAGTTTACGAGATTGAATTTGAAAGTCAGCAATTTTATTTTTGCTACACAACCATTTCACCCGCAGTGGCAGCTACACGTNGTACGAGATTGAATTTGAAAGTCAGCAATTTTATTTTTGCTACACAACCATTTCACCCGCAGTGGCAGCTACACGTACGAAGTCAACTAGATGATGAATTATGCCTCTCCCTTTGAATTGCGAGGAAGAAAATACATATGTTTGAAGCTGTTTGTGTTTCTGTCTGTGGAAATTGAGCTCACGAGTAGCTAGCTGTCAGTGATATCGCACCCGACGCAAGGTGTTCATTGCACTCGAGGCGAAAGCATGTGATGTATCGATGATGCAANCTGTCAGTGATATCGCACCCGACGCAAGGTGTTCATTGCACTCGAGGCGAAAGCATGTGATGTATCGATGATGCAAATACATTTCGAACCAAATATTAATAAATTTGAAATACTAGAATGGTATGTGCCTAGTCGTCTGTCACAACAAGAGTCGAAGGCACTGGATGAACATTCACTGCGTATTTTATATTTATAAANCATGTGCCTAGTCGTCTGTCACAACAAGAGTCGAAGGCACTGGATGAACATTCACTGCGTATTTTATATTTATAAAAATTATTGTCATCTTTGGAAGCCAAAGATAACTTTTAATTTGCAACCCGTGAAAATAAACTCATATTTGAGAAAATCAAATTTCTGGAAAAGTCTATTGTATAACGATAGAACATTTTAAATGAAGAAAAAAAAACTCATTTTAAAACCTGCTGTTTACACATTTGCCAATATGCTACTTTAAACTTACTTCGTTTTATCGTGTAACTTTTTCTTAAACTTTATAACTGTTACGCATGATTAAATTTACAAATAATCTAAAACAAACCGAACAAATAAAATATAGATATACTTATTGTTTTTAATTCTCTTCATAACCAAACTGAAGACAGCCGTGTTGCAAGCTTAGTGGCGGTTTGAGACTACTGCATTTCGCTTATTCATTTGACAGTAGGTTACAACTAATATATCCGCAGAAAATCACTGGGGAGAATGAGAAAAATATTTGTATCAATACAATTATACAAAACTAACAAAAAAAAAAANTCCGCAGAAAATCACTGGGGAGAATGAGAAAAATATTTGTATCAATACAATTATACAAAACTAACAAAAAAAAAAAACTTATTTTTATTGCTATGTTTTCCGTTTTGCATGATTATATTCGTTTTAATTTTTTCTGCTTTTGGAGTGTTTCTTTATACTTACGATAGTGTTACGTAACTTGAAGAATGTGAAATTAATGTTAAATGGAACGACTTGAAGTAAGTCTCCAATTTCACAATAATCACATACATTCCAGTACAGCGAATGTTGTTCTTGTACAATGCATTGCCTCAGTACATCAACGGTACGAATCCTGTCCTGGACATTGGTATTTCAAAATACTTTAGAAAACAATTCATTCTCTCAGAAAAAATCATAACCCCAAAAACATTTAGATGGCCTCACTTTTTTGTCGAAGACAAAGACAGCTGAACACCAGAGGTCTCTTTAGTTACGTTTTTGTCATATGGCGCATAATCGATGCTGTTTGGCAACCTATTGCCTGACAAGTATTCAGCCAGACGACCAGATACTGGAGACACACTCATGAACTAACCTACAACATATCGATTATTTACACATAGTATAAAATAGTCGATATTTACCCTGGCCTCGCCCTCCACTGTACTATCAATACTTTGTGAAATGAGTATATCGATGACAGATTTACGGTCGTGGAACCCCCGCGTACGTGCGACGACGGGCTGGCGGAAGCGCTTCAAACTAGGCGCAGTCCGTAATTATCTGGCGGGACTGCAGGCATCCCAACTGCTTTGTGCTGCGACGAGCGATCATTCGTCCCGTCCCGCGACTGCTGCCTCCGCGGAATTGAAACGCGCGCGGACCGAATTGCGGTCCGGATTGATGAAGCCTGCGGTCGCATCTCGGCCTGCCTGTGATGCGGAATTAAAACGCGCAGACGTGCTTGTCGTCAATCCATAGCGGACGCCGCCGCGTTGTACAAACTGGCGGGGGAGGTAGATAGCCGAAACGCTTGCGTCTGTCCTAACAATAATAACAACAAAGCCGTTCATACACTGTCAAAAATTCCCGTAGATTCACGGAAATAATTCCGGAAATATACAGTTCATATACAGAAACACACTCCGTAACAACATAAAACGAAACTGTGCTCGTACNAAAATAATTCCGGAAATATACAGTTCATATACAGAAACACACTCCGTAACAACATAAAACGAAACTGTGCTCGTACATACAAAATAAGGAACCTTTCCGTATTTACAACTTTGACACTAAAAGCATATCATTCTTTTACAGTTCTATGTTTATTCCCCTTTAATTAAAACAGAGCGTTTCTAAAATCATGGGACAAACATTGAGGGGCGGTAGAGATCACTAAGGCAAACATTTATTGTGTAGGAATATATGGGCGGAAGTGACGCGTTGAGGCACAAACACAAAAATAACACATGAAATGCAACGCATTGTTTATTTACAACTTCGTCGCTAAATGCCTTTTTACAGCAATGTTTATAATAATTGCTCAAAATGGATACCACCGACAGCAATGCTAGCTTTGTAGCGTCGGTGGAGTGATTGGCGAACAGATTCAAATACGCCGAATATTTCACGCACGCCACCGTTGTCAGCCAATCACGCCATATGTAGAGGTCGCCAAGCATGTGCAACTGTTGGTGGATGCATTTCCAGCAACTGTTTTAACATTTTCTGTACGGAATCACTCGTTAAATATGCTGCTAATGAACATTTAATATTTCCGTTAATGTGTTATGTTTTTGTGTTTGTGCCTCAACGCGTCACTTCCACCCATATATATCTTTTACAATAATTGTTTGTTTTAGTGAGCTCTACCACCCCTAAATGTTTGTCCCATGATTTTCGAATCAGCCTGTATATGTGAAACTACATTTTAGCGCATTGTCCTTTTATTTAATAAACAGTAATTTTCATTTGAATTAAAACAAAAAAAAAATGGCCGGCAAATATGTTTTTATTGCAATAATATATTCTTCCCCGAACCCGAACCCTCATTCGCCACCGGATGGCATTTAGTGTTGTGATACCGGAAGCCGAAGCTCCCATAACTCACTAGGTGATTGTAAAAAACAAATGCACCCTGACACTTTCTCAAATCATTGGGTCGGCGGCAGGGGCTGTGTACTGTGGGGCTTTGGGCACCGGGCCCTTATTTAGGCGAGTAATTTTTTGTTGCCTATTTAAAATTTTTTTTACGTTTACGTGTTTTCGGCGGGGGAGTGAAGCTCCCCTCCAGCCTCCCGGCTGGAGTGAATGTTGTGTCGTGGGTGTCTGTCTAACAGTTGTTTTGTTGTTTGCAAGTGTGCTATTAGTGTATTTTGTGTGAGTAGCCCTAGTCTCCCGATGTGTCCTATACAGGTCTCCATCGGGGTACGTTTTATAGATTCAAAGTGTATCACATAGAGAGAATAACATTTTTAAATTAAATTAGAGTTGGAGGGGCCCCTAGTACCAGTCTCTGAACCCAGTACCTATAGGACCCCTCTTTCCCAAGTCGTCTTCTTCCCAACCTGCAACAGACTGACAGGTCGGTGCGTTATGATTGGTAGTTAATTTAAAATTGAAAAATAAAAAAAAATATTTTATACATATGTAAGTGTATATAAATGTTTTTTCTTTTCTTTTCAATAATACATTTTTTATGATTTTTATGTTTTTTCCCCCTTTTTTTTTTTTTTTTTTCCTTTTTGTAATATAATATATGTAAATTAACTTTGTTAAGTGAAATTTAATGTTAGCCCCCCGACCCCTACCTCGACTGGCATGTGTGTCCCTAGACCTGGAACTCGAGTGGTGGTTGGGGCTATTTCCCACCTGTCACGAGTTCCCACATAACCAGCCTGGGCAGGGCGCCCTTCTTGTGTTGTACTGTTATGTATGTGCACTGTGTCTCGCTGTCAACGAACGACTGTATGTTGTGAGCAAAATCGCGGTGTTTTTATAGCTATGTAGCTCTCCTCCTCGCGCACCAATCAGGTGGCTTCGAGGAAGAAGCTTGTTTATTGGTGTATGACTTCTCGTCTCTGTCCAATCAGGAAGTTCCGAGATGAGAGAGTGTTCCGATCGATTATGTATTGCTGTAATTAGTAAAACGTATTATTTTAGTGTTAATCAAATAATTAACTGTGTTGTTGTTACCCTAAAGTATTTATTTAGGTAGAGTGGCGAGTGCTGTAAGGAGTAGCATCNGGCGCATAATCGATGCTGTTTGGCAACCTATTGCCTGACAAGTATTCAGCCAGACGACCAGATACTGGAGACACACTCATGAACTAACCTACAACATATCGATTATTTACACATAGTATAAAATAGTCGATATTTACCCTGGCCTCGCCCTCCACTGTACTATCAATACTTTGTGAAATGAGTATATCGATGACAGATTTACGGTCGTGGAACCCCCGCGTACGTGCGACGACGGGCTGGCGGAAGCGCTTCAAACTAGGCGCAGTCCGTAATTATCTGGCGGGACTGCAGGCATCCCAACTGCTTTGTGCTGCGACGAGCGATCATTCGTCCCGTCCCGCGACTGCTGCCTCCGCGGAATTGAAACGCGCGCGGACCGAATTGCGGTCCGGATTGATGAAGCCTGCGGTCGCATCTCGGCCTGCCTGTGATGCGGAATTAAAACGCGCAGACGTGCTTGTCGTCAATCCATAGCGGACGCCGCCGCGTTGTACAAACTGGCGGGGGAGGTAGATAGCCGAAACGCTTGCGTCTGTCCTAACAATAACAACAACAAAGCCGTTCATACACTGTCAAAAATTCCCGTAGATTCACGAAAATAATTCCGGAAATATACAGTTCATATACAGAAACACACTCCGTAACAACATAAAACGAAACTGTGCTCGTACATACAAAATAAGGAACCTTTCCGTATTTACAACATTGACACTAAAAGCATATCATTCTTTTACAGTTCTATGTTTATTCCCCTTTAATTAAAACAGAGCGTTTCTAAAATCATGGGACAAACATTGAGGGGCGGTAGAGATCACTAAGGCAAACATTTATTGTGTAGGAATATATGGGCGGAAGTGACGCGTTGAGGCACAAACACAAAAATAACACATGAAATGCAACGCATTGTTTATTTACAACTTCGTCGCTAAATGCCTTTTTACAGCAATGTTTATAATAATTGGTCAAAATGGATACCACCGACAGCAATGCTAGCTTTGTAGCGTCGGTGGAGTGATTGGCGAACAGATTCAAATACGCCGAATATTTCACGCACGCCACCGTTGTCAGCCAATCACGCCATATGTAGAGGTCGCCAAGCATGTGCAACTGTTGGTGGATGCATTTCCAGCAACTGTTTTAACATTTTCTGTACGGAATCACTCGTTAAATATGCTGCTAATGAACATTTAATATTTCCGTTAATGTGTTATGTTTTTGTGTTTGTGCCTCAACGCGTCACTTCCACCCATATATATCTTTTACAATAATTGTTTGTTTTAGTGAGCTCTACCACCCCTCAATGTTTGTCCCATGATTTTAGAATCAGCCTGTATATGTGAAACTACATTTTAGCGCATTGTCCTTTTATTTAATAAACAGTAATTTTCATTTGTATTAAAACAAAAAAAAATGGCCGGCAAATATGTTTTTATTGCAATAATATNAGAGGAAGCGCTACCTTCCTCAACCACTGCCTGGTTAGAAGTGCGATTCTTCCCCCCCTCTTATATGTATTTATAAGGCGGACAAATTTCGTCCCTTTTGCTCTAAAGATTACGGTGTCTGAGATATTTCAAGTTTATGATTTTATGCTTAACTCACTTTTTCGGTGTGATACAGGAAGAATCACTATATAGGCATTTTTATTCGTGATAATTAGTTGACACATCCACATTATTACTTATGTGTACATTCCTGTGCTGTTGTTAGTCTTATCTTGACGAGATGACTCCTATTATTTTAACATATCAAAGTTAAAACAGAATGCATGTACACGATAAAAAAAAAATTTGAGTAAACTTTTAGCATCAAGTTACTTTTAAAACCACTGCAGCGTCGTTATCTGTAATGCATTATTGATTTATCTATAAAGCCTTTTAACGGTCTGCGCACGAATTACAAACGTTATTTATCTAACCCTTTCAGACCGTCATTAATTTAGGGTTTCAGGTGTTGCAAACAAAAAATTTGTATGATGCATGCTGTACTTAGATCGACACAACACTTGTTTCGTTGTCACAGCCAATTAGCTGTATGCTACATGTTCGGCTACAGTTGTACGAACCAATTACGTCCTAGATCAGTAAGACGGTTTGCGAATCATTCACCCATAGGAAAGATCATTGGTCATTGGGTTTCGCAGTGTACAGAACAGACCAAAAAATTACATGCACGTGCGTAATGTACACAAATGTGCACGCTGGGTCTGAACGGGATAAGTTAACCAGATCCTGAGGGACTAGGTAAAACATGGAAGTGACACAGAGAACTTACGAATACAGATGCGAAGCAGCCACTTATTCCGCGAACTCCAGTTGCGTCACTGAACGCCTTTCACTAATCAGCGCCTGGTAAGCTACTCGCCAGCCGGCAGCCCGGGCAGTACAGAACCTTTCGCTGCATGTAGTACCCAATCAAATTGGACGCCCATTCCCAGAGCATCGTGCAGCCAATCAGAGAACAAGTACGGCCGCATCAAAGGAACCTCCGGCGCCATTTCGTCTCCGTGTACCTATATACTCTGTGCTCATACTGACAATGTTTATATTATCCTTTCACGGTTACTTCCCACTTTTCTGAATCCCTGCTAAAATTCTACTTCCAGGATATTCCTCCGCCTCGTTCAAACTAAGCTTTTAACTAAGTGTAGAAATTTACAGCAGAGGGACAACGTACCGAATTCGTGCGCACTCAGTTGTAATAACATTTTGCATGAGAACTATTTCTTACTAGCCGCTACGAACACATGTTTTCTCACTGTTTAAAATCATATTTGTTACAAAAGAACTATTATAATTTGTAAATAAAATACAGGCGAAACTTCAATTTAACGAACGATAAGATACTTTTATGTTGACAGAGGTATAAAGCGGTTGTAATACATGGCATAGTTAGGAAATAACCAAGAACGTCATACATGCGATGATTTTTCAAAGGTTTGATTCAAAAAGTGTGAAGAAACCGCGAATATAATATAGTTATGGAATTAGAGTCTGTCAAAGTACGTCAAATAATCTGTGGTGTAATTTTTTTGAGAGACCTGGAAGTTTCGCGAATTTATTTGAGGACAAATTGAACTCCAACAAAATATGTATGAGCATTTCTGCTGTTATATTGGACCAGAGTTTGTTAGACACGATCCTGACGACTTTCAACCAATAACGAGCGAGCAAGGAAATAAAGTAGCGAATCCCGTGCTACCTGATCTGGATTAAACTGGAGCATAAGCCAATGAAGAGTTAACTGGGACTCGAGTACGTTAGGAATTGTGGAGCCCAGATTGTTGCCGAATATATCCGTGAATTTACGTGTCTCTAATAATTTTATGTATAGCGACCTGCAAAATACGCGTTATTATTTTGCATAATGCAAGAATTCAGAGTCTTACACCTACCTGAGTGCAATTCGTGATGTCACTGGCTACTGGTAACTATGCAGCGTCATTTACCTGTATGTCTGTATCACTGGTAAATTATTGAGCCTTTACTATTGGCTGAAATGTTCTTACTAGGCTGTCGACAAATGTTAGAAGTCGAACGAACATAACTCATCTTGCGGTCTAGTTTTCAGCTACAAAATAACACGAAATTTTACAGGTCCCTATTTACGTATCACTAACACGTGCACGGATTTGAAGTATATCCGAAATTATCACGCGAAATCATGCCATCTGTAGGAATATTTCAGACTTTGGCACGAATATTCGGCCCGAAGGAGAAAGTAGATGTTTGCGGGTCGAAGTGTAGCGCAGACGGCGAGGGCGGACGTTCGCAGGGTGGACTGTAGCGCGGAAGCGCGCGGCAGGTCGAGGCACTGCCGCTGCAAGGTCGCAGCGCGGCATTGCCACTGGGAAGCGGATCTGAGCTAACTGTTGATGTCGGCGGTGGGCGTCGGTCATCGACGCCTGCTTCTTCCGTGTGACGTCCACACACACTCCCTCGCCGACGCTCATCCATCACGGCCGCCTGTCAGCACCCGGCTCCCGCCCGGCTGCGGTCGTCCATCTTGAAAGACCCGCGGTGGCCGTGGAACAACTCAGCGCACACAGGAAACCAGCAACGTGCCACTACGAGATGCTTACAAAAAATATAAATGTTCTTTTAATTATATAGACTGTTCACGGTAAAGTGAGCACTTTTGAAATAAACTTTTGAAATAAGAAACTTGCTGCTAAGAATTAAGTATACCTAGGGGCAGTGATATTTCGCGAAAAGTTTTAGAGACAAGATAAAGTCCAAAGCACTGTAGGGTCGTCCAGCTCCTTTGATTGGCTAAAAAATTGTTCTGGCCCGTGTTAACTGTTTGCGCACGAATCACGAAGGTTCAGTGTCGGAGTTACTTAGTCCTGAGTGGCTTGGTCAAAGACGGACACGGCACCAGCAGCCAATGGAGGTATAACAACAGCTGAGGTGTGTATGTAGTATTGAAGTCTACTGTGTGCTCCGATTTTTACGCGAAAAGTCACTGGCCCTAGGTATACCTATATACTAATTACTAGAGACACGTGTTTTTCGTGAAAATATTTACACGCAGGCTGGATTTCATTTCTCTTAACTGCGCTCTTGCAACTCTTCTTTAGTTATTGGCCACGTGTCTGTGAGGAGACGTTTTCTTGCCTGGTTGGGCCAATTAGAATCAAGCTACTCCGACAGTGAACGTATGTGATACGCGGGAAGAAACTTAAGGCGTGTGGCGATTTGAATCATTCAAACAATCACGAAAGTGCGTCCGAATTAAAGTATTTTGCATTTGAACTAGTCGCGGAATCTTTTCGCAAAAAGTACGTGCCCCTATTAATTACACACTGCCAGCAGGCTTCTAGTTACGTTGGTAGCGAATAATTTAAAATACTTCTTAAGATTTGAAGATGTATTGCGAGTGTAATGTTTAAATTTATGACCACTGAAGTTCGCATTTTTTCTTTATACACATTAGAGTGTGAATTTGCATATTGGTAACACATTCGCAATCCTAACAATTAAACTGTTTTACTTGGATGGTGCGTAAATACAGAGACCACGCCCATGATAATATTCCTTTTGCCTATAGCAGAAGGATACAAAGTTAGTAGTGAAAATAGATCATAAGCAGGGCTTTGAGAAGTGCTCAATTAACCGTGAACAGGCTATACTTGCAATCGGGAAAGTTAGGTATTGAAATAAAAAACTACATCGAAGATATGCCACTGCAGAGATGTGTTGCCCAGGAAAACACAGGCTGACATTAAAAAACAACATACGCGAAAACAAGCGAAGACTAGCTGTTGTCAACAAACATTTTAACCATAAAAAAATTCCCACAATTATTTCAACCGAGAGTTCTGCCACGCCAAACAAAACCAAACAAGACGAGAATCGAGGAACGAGCAACAAAGGCTATGAGTTCTGAGTAAGGTTGTTTGCAGCCAAGAGCAGTGGAGTAGACAGGACAGCCAAAAACACATACATAGGGACTGTAAAATTCCGCGAATTCATTTTACGACAAGCCATAGTTCATGCACATGTACATTTCTGTCATGTTCACAATTGGATCACAGTTCATTACACACGCCCAGGTGAACTCTAGGCCAATAACAGACCCGCAAGTAAACAAACACAGAATTCCGTGCCACCTGGCCTGAGGTAAAAGTGGCTACACACTTGGGCCTATGAACAGAAAGCTGAGGCACGAAGATACACAGTAGCGCGGAGCCTAGAACACAGGTAGTTCAGAACGCAAAATGTTTCAGTCCCTACTCACACATTAATGCTAGAAAGAGGAGAAGATGCCTGCCTCCCCAAGTGCTAGCGTCAAAATCCCAACTTTGATGTTACACTTTTCAACGTTGTGTAAACCCTCCAACATTTTCTACAAACTGCTAAGCGCGAATCTGCAATGCTGTGTATATGTTTGCTAGTTTCCCTGTACTCTTCACATATTGGTCCATATAACCCCTAGACCCCTCAGGGAGATCCGAGTAAGCTCTCCACTGCAGCCACACGTGAGTAAGGCTACACCTCAGACTCATAAACAACAGATACTGACACGACTATTCGTCGGCACATGCAGGTCACCTCACAATAACGAGTCTGCAAAAGAAAAACGTTGCTCTATGAAATCCAAACTGCAGGTGCATAGAGACATGGTAGAACACGTTTCCTAGTCTGCGGTCCCACGTGTTAACTTCCGGCGAAATCGTAAGAATTTTCCATTTTACGGCGCAACCAATCAGGAGGCGGTATAGTTTCCAGAGCACCACGTTGCCAATCAGAGGTTGAGTAAAACCACCAGTTCACTTTCCCTTCGGCGTACTTACCTGCGTTTGTAGCCTGCAGTGGACGACCTCCCGTGGCGCTGTCGGTTGGTGCGTCGGCGGTCTGGGGTGCGGGAGGTTCTGGGTTCGAATCCTAGGCAAGGCATGGGTGTTAGTTAGTTAAGACATGTCATAAGTTAGTTTGTAAGACGTCTCCTAATAAGTAGGGCCAGTGACTTTTCGCGTAAAAATTGAAGCACACAGTAGACTTAAATACTATATACACACCTCAGCTGTTGTTATACCTCCATTGGCTGCTGGTGCCGTGTCCGTCTTTGACCAAGCCACTCAGGACTAAGTAACTCCGACACTGAACCTTCGTGATTCGTGCGCAAACAGTTAACACGGGCCAGAACCTTTTTTAACCAATCAAAGGAGCAGGACGACTCTACAGTGCTTTGGACTGTATCTTGTCCCGAAATCTTTTCACGAAATATCACTGCCCTTACTAATAAGCCTTCCGGCATAACACCAGGGGAAGTTAATAAGCCCTTTCCAATACAACACAGTAGCCTGCAGTGGCAGCGAAAGTTTTCACGCAAGTGGAAGAGGGAGCGAATTTTTAGTTGCCTTAGAATTATAACCTTGTTTTATACAACATATGACTTGGTGCAGTGGATACACCAGTATTTATGACTTGCTATTGTATGTTATAACAAAGTATTTAGGGCACAAAGTAATGTTCTTTTTTTATGTTTTAACTTATTTTCATGAAACAAACCAGTAAATCAAAATAAATTAGTTTTCTTGAAAAAGTTGTCCTGTAATAAAGTATATTTGTCACGTAGACCCGAACTATTTCAAGCCGATATATATTTTTTTTCCTTCTCACAAATATTTTCCTATCCAACTTAAATAATTAATTACTGTTTTTATAAATTATTCAAATATGAAATATTTAAAAAAATTCTACTCCTTCGAAGAAACTACAGCGAATGAAAATTCAAGCATTTTGGAATTATAACTGCCGAAATATTAGAAAAGCTGACGTTCCAGCTGACTAAGGAAACGCCTTATTATGGGGCAGCAGTAGCAGTGAATTATCTCTGCTTAATGTTGCCAACACGTTTGGGAGAATAACTCTAAATTAATATACACTGAAGAGCCAAAAAAACTGGCACACCTGCCTAATATCGTGTATGGCCCCCGCGAGCACGCAGAAGTGCTGCAAGACGACGTGGCATGGCCTCGACTAATGTCTGAAGGTATGCAGGAGGCATTGAAATCTGCGCCAATTTGAGAAAGAGTTGCACGTCTGTCACGTTTAATGATTCTCATCAGTCGTCGTTTGACCCGTTCGTTCGTGATCTTTTTCCGGCCGCAGCGATGTCGCAGATTTGATGTTTTGCCGGATTCCCGATATTCACGGTACTCTCGTGAAATGGTCGTACGCGAAAATCCAAATTTGATCGCTACCTCGGAGATGCTATGTCCCATCTCTCAGGCGCAGACTATAACACCACGTTCAAACTCACTTAAATCTTGATAACCTGCCATTGTAGCAGAAGTAACCGATCTAGCTGCCGACCGCATCGCGTTACTCAGATTGGTTCCATACCTCTGTTATTTGCATACGCACGCCTATACCAGTTTTTTTTGGCTCTCCAGTGTACAGCAATCGCCAGAAAGTCACCAGACTGTAACCTTAACCTATTTCGAATTAAATGGAGACAAAAGATATAAGATATTTGTTTTCGCAGCTTCAGAGCTTGAAATATTATTAATAATTTTTTCGCACTTCAGTTGCTTACCGCCGTTTATGTAAATACCACTGACACAAAATTGAAACAAAAAAAATCTTACCTTGCATACTTTAATAACGTATTCGCTAGACATAAGTTATGTAAAAACACACAGTATTCCCAAGCTTTATAGATAAATACTTCAAGTAACTGTCCAGTTGAGAGATTACCAAAACTTTGCTAACGATGGGGCCAAACTGTATCGTTATTACTGCAAGAGACCACACTTATGAATATCTATAAAGAATAATAAAATGCAATAAAACACGTAATAAGCATACCAAAAGTTCCCATTCTCGTTCCAGTTGTACATAATATAATTCGGGGAAATGAGCAATTATAAAGACACAAAAATGGGATAATCTTATAATAGAAACAAATCTTCGGCCTTTCCTTAAAATAATCGCATCTGCCAACATATTTTTTTTTTTACAGAAATCACTAACTTTTCGACTTACCGCAAAAATGAAATTTGGTCACCAGACCAACTCCTGAAATAACTAGATCTGGCAAGAAAATCACCAAGCAGGCAACTCTGACTCCTTTATTGCAAATTATATTATTTTAATCGGAAGCATGCAAAAACAGAATACTTACAAAATTGTAAATAAGGCTCTCGACTAAAAATACAAAAATAAATAAGAGGACTTAATGTAGTTACTGTTTGTTGGCTTGGCACAAATGCAACTGCTAAACGAAGCTTCTCACTTGATTCAAAAGACACGTACAATCCATAAATATTAATGTAAACAGTACACAAAAATAATATATAATTCCATTATTGTAAACGGGAGGAAAAGCAGTGACAAATACGACGTGACACTAAACGAATGAATGCTAATGCATTCAAGTCCACATCCAGCAATGAGTACGGTAGAAGGCAATCTCTAATTAGAAGAAAGCTTAAATTCGGAAATAATTTGTTTGAAGCTAGCTAACTTTCCCAGATTTTCACATACTTCATTCTTAGAGCTTGTCGTGTAACGCCTTTTGAGTAAAAGCCTCGCTGACCCCCTTCGCGAGCGCCTACCAGTTGACACGTGTCACGAGGCAGGTGAACAGCCAGAACGGATCGCAGTTACACTTGTCAAGGTTGTGCCGAGTAAGAGCTGGCATATCGCCGGAGCACCCGGATAGTGCTACGTACATACGTAGGAGCGGGAGAAATCGCAGANGATAGTGCTACGTACATACGTAGGAAAGTGGGAGAAATCGCAGAGCCAAGCAAGAGCACCTCTAGCAAGCCCGTGAGATCCGTTGAGCGCCGAGATATCACACAATAATCATGTGTATTTCGCAGGAAATCAGAAAATACGCACCGCGGAGAAATAGCTGACAGAGTAAGCTAGGGGCAAGGTGCCACCTTCCCCCCACCCCCCAACCTTCAGGAACCAGGGCACGTTTTGTGAAAGGCATTGTTCTGTTTTCGTCCCACCACCCCCTCCCCCAACAAGGTGACACATGCCGAGACTTGGGGAGGGAAACTCGAGAGCATATAAGCGAATTTACGTGAGAAGAGGGCAACAGTTCATTATCACCGTGCCGAGGGAAGAGTTGCATCAAGGAATCGCGAGAAGACGTGAGCACAAGCCCCGAACAGCAGTCCAGTGAGACGACACCAAATGCGGGCCTTTTTCCAAGGCTGACCACTTCGCCGGAGCTCATCCCCAGATGACAGCATACCAGCACCCACAGCAGAGTTAAGTATAAAGTCGCCGCCCAGAGAAGCCCCCCCCCTCCACCACGAAGTCGCACCTGTTAATACGAATAGCCAAATTAGAATACCACAACTCGGAAGTGTTGCTGTATGTTGTTTTTGTGCAAACTCGAGAAAATATAATTATCCAGTTAAGTGAAACATCAAAAGACTACCTTATTGCGAAACGTTTAACCTTCTTGGCATCTTATAGTCTATGCCGGGAGGAATTAACTCCGCCATATAAACCACCTATATTCCACAGGTGGGAAATAGCGTCAAGCTAATGTAACAATATTTGAATATTTAATGTTTCATACATTAAAACTCTAAGATAAACAACAAATGATCCCAAATATAAAATGTCAACTGATTATTACCACCACTTTAAAAAAAAAATTTAGGAATGTCAAATTTACAAGACAAAAAAACTTTCTTGATCAAATGTTTTTTAATAATTGCGATTTATGTCATGTTGACGTCATACACAGTTTAATTTTAATTAGCTTACAGTTTTAGTTTTGTCCCCTCTTATCATCTCGCGCCTGCGGCACAAGTGTAATCTCCATCTTCACGTAATATAGGAACAGAAATAATTTGGTGACTTGACAAAGCTTACTTTAAATACTTTACACCGCAGATATTTCAAATCTCTAATCTAAACATCGCATACTGCGTTTTATTTTTAATCACAATAACGTTGGAATAAGAATAAACACCCACCATACACAATAAGATAATTGCGAAACAAAACGAGGAACATAATTAAGTAATAGCGATTTCTTAAATAGCAACTGTATTTTTTCAAAAGCGAATTTGATAGTTTTATTGTTACACAGGCTTGCACATTTAGTTCGGCAACATTTACCTCTTGCAAATATAATTCGTGCCATTCATTAAAAATTCCAAACACTAGCCTATTTCTGGTATATGGAACACAATTAAAATTGTTTTGCTTTTAAAAAATACTAATTTCTCTGTTTAATATAAACTAGTTAATAAATGTATTCCGATTTACCAGTTCGTNTTTTGCTTTTAAAAAATACTAATTTCTCTGTTTAATATAAACTAGTTAATAAATGTATTCCGATTTACCAGTTCGTTCCACTTAATATATGTACATCTCTGTTTTATTCTACGCATCCGTGCACTCTAGGAAGCCTAACTAATACTTGAAAGCTGCTCCAAATCAATAAAACAAATATAATGTAAAATTATAGCAACGTGCCTGTGTCCAAACAGAGCTTTTTAGCGGCACAGCGAACAAGCCACTTCCCCATGCTAAAAACGCCCACAAGGATTAAACTATCGGTAATGGTAAACAGAATACAGCTTCTAAACCACAAATGCACTCGGCGGAGCAATCATGGGAGAATAATCGCTTGAAACTGTCTCACCCTTCTACTGTGCGCAGTTAAGAAATTTTCCCTGGTCATTCCCTGGTATTGCATGGTTCTGGGAATCCAAGCTCCCTAAGGTACATTTTCAGCTTTCAGCTAATGGTAAAATTAAGTAATGCGTTTCTTGTTTATTTCAATACTTTCGATTTCCATAATTTTGAAGACAATACATAAAATAATTTATTATTGAATGTAGTTATGAAAATCAGGTTGGGGAAATATACCTGTGTCCTCCCCTTCTCCGCCGCCACTGATGGCGTGGATGAACGATAGGCATTTTCAAGAATTTTTTATGTTCCCGATAGCTTCGCTTGACTTTAAAGGATAGCATTGCTGATGAGAAAACCAGAGATTTGAAGACGGTATTAATTGGACTTCGCTGGGCTTTGTTCGTCAACACATCGGCTACTGCCGGGACGCCAGACAGCCGTGATGCATTGCGAAATGTTGTGCACTTGTATCCCAAAGCCCGTTGGAATGCAACTTGACCCGTCCGGCCACAAACGAGATCCCATGCCGTTAACAAATGCGAGCTGGTTCAGCAGGCGAACCCTGTTTGCTGCCTGGCAAATTAGAAAGTGTCAACCGGCGAACGATAGCGATCAAGGTAATAACCGCTTCGGCTTCGGTTCACGCGTGTTTTGCAACTTTGTTAGCACAGCCGGTATGGGTCGTGGAAGAAAATGTTTTCGTAAAGTAATGCTCGCTCAAGGCAGTCCAATCAACTAGAAATGGAAATAATTTGCAAGTTAGTTTGTGAACAGGTTGTACTACAACAACGTGTACGTTTCAGTAGCTTATAGAGTTAAAACTCAGTTTGTGATAAATCACAAACCTGTAAAACAAGGACTGAATCAAGGGATACTTAAACAAGTGCAAAACTATTTGGTATTTGGGGCACCAACCAATGAAACAAACCCGTATTCCCCGAGTGTACAGACACCTGTATAACCTAGCAGACTAGAAGTAGGGAAATTCAAAATAAGCGTTATTATTTGGCGACAAATTAGACTTTCAACAATTATATATCTTTATCGATTTACTGTTGTAACTTAATGAGACGGTCGAAGCTTGTACAACTAAGCTACAAGAGAAAACTGTCTTCTATCTCAGGCAGAAGCGGAAAAACTAACGACATCGACTCCACTGTACAGAAAAATGTGAAGTGTAGAATGCTGCCAGGGAGTAGCGTAGATTTTGCAGTTCTTTGCTAGTAAATATTTTGTGTCGTTTCTTTACATAAGTGGTGTGAATCTGCTGTAGAAACACTGTTTTAGGCAAAGTTAAAATACAAATAGAAGTTTCCTTTTAAAAAATTCAGGAGTCACTACTGTTAATTTTGCAGAGAGATGGAAACAAGGGATGGTGGTCTTACAACCAGGAGTAATCCAATGTTTCATTTTCCAGAAAGCTACAATCCACAGCCCTCAGTTAACGCAAGCCACAGTCGGATAGTTATTGGCCGTGCCTCAGTGTAGAAGAGCGTATTTTTTTAATAGGCACCAGGCTACACATGGTTAGTCACATTATTGCTGCATATTTATGACTGGCTTAGAAATATCGCACGTGTATCCTACGGTTCAATTGTAAAATTACGAACTAAAAGTTCGAACATGGCTCGGGATAGACTACTACTAAAACTTTAGACTGGTAGTTTCACTGTTGCACTAATGTTCATTACTATATAGCAATAACAGTGCACTC
This sequence comes from Clitarchus hookeri, assembly GCA_002778355.1. Classification (NCBI taxonomy): domain Eukaryota; kingdom Metazoa; phylum Arthropoda; class Insecta; order Phasmatodea; family Phasmatidae; genus Clitarchus; species Clitarchus hookeri. The sequence goes on along the minus strand of NQII01009583.1, from coordinate 20,791 downwards.
CATTAGAATGTAGTTCTCTTATGTGAAAAATAATGATTGTAAATTTGCTTAAAACGACGTGGTAGATTATAAATCCTCTTACACATGTAATATCACGATACTGGGGACTCAGTCACTCCATTGGTTAACAGCCAGCCAAAAATGAAAGCTTCTTCTATAGCACATTCACGATTACTTCCAACTTTTCTTAAGCCATGCTAAAGTTCTTCTTCCAGGATATTCTTCCGCCTCATGCAAACAATCTTAACCGAGTCTAGAAAATTACACCAAAGGGACAACGCACCGCATTCCTGCGCACTCAATGTAATCATATTTTGCATGAGAACTATTTCTTAGTAGGCATTACCAACACACATTTTTTTCTCCCTGTTTTTTATACATATTACTTATACATGAAATATTGTAATGTATAAATAAAATAAAAGTAAAAGTTCAATTTAACAAAAAAAAATTAGGTATTTTATGTTAACCCAAGTATAAAACGCTTGTCATAGAGGGCATATCTACGAAAATACGAAGCACGTCATACATTGGGTGATATTTCAAAGGTTTGATTCAAAAAGTTTGAAGAAACCGTGAACAGACTATACAGTGAAGTGCCCAGTGTATTGTGGATGAACAGAATGGCGGTAATTGGTAGAGACCTGAAGAATTCGCGGATTCATTTTGGGTCAAGCTAGAATTCAAAACACGTGTGTTTATATAACTTTAGTCATTGGTCCACAAGTTGTTTGACACCTCCTGGAGAACGCTGGCCCAATCGTCGCCTTTCACTGTGACAACAGACAACCAATGTGCAGTTAATATCAGCATATCTGCACATAAGACTGTGGAGTCTAGCCTGCAGGTCACTGAACTCGCGAATTTTTCAGATCTCTAGTAATTGGAAATAAAGTGATTTAAAGAGTTAGCGTTAATGTAGTGGCTAATATAAGCGACTCACTTCTAGCACAGAGTACTTAACATTGCAGAGTGGGCTTTTACCACCGCGAACTCCAGCTACGCATGCCAGCAAAATGGCGTCACTGGTCAACAACACGTTGGAACGCCGTCCGCCAATCAGCGCCTGGCAAACCTACTCGCCAGCCGGCGCGGCGGCCCAGTCAACAGGGAACCTTCCGCAGCATGCGGTAGCCAATCACGCACAGCGCCCGGCCCCCGGGGCCTCGCGCAGCCAATCAGAGGATTGTCACGCCCTCATTTCGCCATTCCGTCTCTCTCTACTTATCTACTTTTTGTTTCTAGCGTGTCTTCAATGCCAGCAAATATACACCGTCCTCACAGTGTTAAGACGATAGTGGATTATCCGTGAAGTTTACTTTACCCCACCCTGTAAATGTTTGACTAGAGATCATTTGCGGGCTAGTAGCCCAGCAAGACAAGTTTCCTTAGACCAAGATTATTTTGGGAATGTGACCAAGATGGAGAGAGAGAGGGGGGGGGGGTGGTACACCCGTCTCACTGCTAAAGGCAGCGTGCTCCAGTTGCAGCGAGACTGAGTCAGAGGACGACGCGTGGGAAGCTGCCAGTGGACCGGGACTGCCAGCCCTTCCTTATACATCCAAGAGCCTGACTTGAGGCTTACGTAAACGGGAAATGAGGCCGAGGAAAAGACAAATCTTTTTGCTACGACACTGGGGCACGGTCACGGTCCCAAACAGTCTACGGTAAACGTGGCTCTCAGATCAGGCAGATACTCAATTTTTTACAGGCAGCAGTACATGCCTGTTGGCTCCTGTAAGAGGCAATTTCCTTTCTTGGCTACGGTTCACGACTGTGCAGTGATTGGTGCACTCGCCTCTCACTATGCCGAACCGGGTTAGATCCCCGGCGAGTGCGCCCTAAATTTTGGCACGAGGGAAACATGGTGGACGTTGCCGATGGCCTGTGAACTTTCTCGGGGCATTTCCGTTTTCCCCATGTATTGAATTTCACAGCTTCTTTACCTCCACCTCATTTCACTCTCATCGGCGCTCAAGAACTCAGCTGTTAGGTGCCGCCCAAATCTCTCATTCGACTCGCACTTTAAGTTGATAACACGAAATTTGGGCCATCGAGTACTAAGTAACTGGCATCTGCCTGCAGTTGCTTGAGAAATGTTTGTTATGGAATTCAAAATAAGCCTTATTTTTCTTGTAATCAGCAGGAGCTTTTACAATCTCTACATAACATTTATGTTATAATCAACTAATATTTGTGGATAAAATATTTGTCAGTTAAATTTTACAACTTAAGGACGCTGCCTAACTAGCCTGCGGCTATATAGTTTAAATGGGGAATCAATGTAAAATAAATTCCGTCTCAATGCATCAATTTTGAAAATAATCAATTTAAAAAAAAGTATTTTACGTGACATTTCTTAAGGAGTGCTAGCACGTTAAGAAATTTTACCAAATGTTATATTAAGTAATATTATTTTTAATTTATCATCTAACTACACATTTTGCAAAAAATAAAATATAAATTAATAAAAAAAAATATATCTAGAAAATTTATTAACATAGCAGCATTCTTTTAGAAAATTGCGCTGTATACATATTTTTTTGAAACGTGTTATCTTTAAAATAGGCGCAGTGAGAAGGCATTTCTATAACTTTATTTTCCCAACAGGGGCCGCGGTGGCTGAACGGCTAGCCTGCTCTCCTCCCACCAAAGCGAACCGGGCTCAATCCCCGGCCAGGTCACTCCCGGATTTTTGCATGTGGGAATCGTGCCGCTGGTCAGCGGGTTTTCTAGGGGATCTCCCGTTTCCTTCGCTTTTACTCCGGCACTGCTCCAAACTCACCTCACTCACCCTCATCGGCTCTCAAGACCCCGCTCTTAAGAGCCGTCCAAATCTCTTCATTCGCCCACCCCATTTAAACTCCGTGGCTGGAGGTTTCCTAGGCAGGGTCTTTAAAGGGTTTTATAATAATATTGTGCAGTCCTCACAGTGTTTCAGTGCCGGATACAGAGAACACGCTTCACAGCCAGCAAGTTTATTACGTGCTTTCTTTTTCAAACAAGACATTTCTGATATAACTAATGGGCCTACTTTCCTCTACGTGGGTGCGAATAATTTTTAATGAAGTTCAAAAAGCTTAGAGTTTAGGTAGGCGTTGACGTCTAGTTGACAGAAATGTCATTGCAGATGAAACCAGAAACATATGCAAGAGTAGTGAGACAATTACAAATACACACGTGCGTTATCCGGGACTCGAATTTAGAAAACCTCGTACCATTAGTTACTGTGCAATCAACTGCATTACGGAGCTCGAATTCGGAGCATAAACTTCGAATGTAATCAGTTTAGTGTTTTGAATGATAGGGATGACTAACCCAAATATTTATAGAGCCATCATTTTGAAAATAATTATCTGAGCCACTTTAAACACGTAAGTGTTTATGGCCTACTGTGGTGCTACCTATGTGAAGAATCTGGTGAAAATTGTTTGATTTTTCCCAGAAATATGGCATAAAATGTTCATTATCTTATTTTGTGCTATCTTACTAAATTGCCTTAAAAATAATTCTCTATGCGATGTTTCTAATCAGCATAAAATTTCCTTGGATTTGATTAAATTGTTTAATAGATATGACAGTTTTATTGAACTAATTTCTATCAATTGTTTCGGAAATATCGCAAAGTTTTAAATTTGCTCACCTGACACTATTTTGCAAAAAAATCTGCGAAAGAGGCCCTCTGTATGCATAAATGATGTTTCTAATTATATTGTTAGCGTACAAAATTTGGTTGAATTTTTTTCAATTATTTTATAGATATAACATATTAATTTAAATTATGTATATAAACCCAATTAAAACATGCCTGCTGCACATAACACATGTTAATTTACATACCCTGCTGTAGCAATACTTGCGTGAAATTTTGGTATGAATCGGTTTATTGGTCCTCGATATATGGCATAAAACCTCAATTGATCATGTGACGAACTTCATTAATAGAGGACAAAAATGTTATATATAAGCACATTCAATGATTATCATAAATACAGTAAACAAAGTTAAGTAAAACCACGTCACATAGTTCAGTAGGTATAATACACTAAGCTAAAATGTTATCATAGACGCCATTCCGAAAATAAGTGTCGACCACACTTAAAAAACAAACATATTATTATGGGCTACCACAGTACCACTTATTTGCCAAATTTGGTAGAAATGGGTTGATTGTTTCCCGACATATCACAAAAACTTTATTTTTTCATGTGGGGCTCTCTTACAAAATGGCGGAGTAATGAAAACTTGTACAGACAAATTTTATGGCTATAGTAAATTCTTCCATCNTTCAGTAGGTATAATACACTAAGCTAAAATGTTATCATAGACGCCATTCCGAAAATAAGTGTCGACCACACTTAAAACAAACATATTATTATGGGCTACCACAGTACCACTTATTTGCCAAATTTGGTAGAAATCGGTTGATTGTTTCCCGACATATCACAAAAACTTTATTTTTTCATGTGGGGCTCTCTTACAAAATGGCGGAGTAATGAAAACTTGTACAGACAAATTTTATGGCTATAGTAAATTCTTCCATTATACAATTTAACTTGAAATGTGCTTCGTAGCTTCGTAGATATAATATTATAAAATAAAATCTTTATATGGCCACCATTTGGAAAATAAGTGCCTGACTAACTCAAAACATGTCAATTTAAATGGACTACCATAGTGCTACTTTTCCGTCAAATTTGGTAGAAGTTGGCTTCCCCGGAGATGTGAAATATAAATCTTATTAATTGTGTGGAACTCTCTTACAAAAAGGCTAACAAAAGAGGCTCCATGTAGACACGTTTGATAGTTGTAATGTATATTGCCAGCATACAAGTTGAGTTGGAATGAAATCATGGTTTCGATGATATATAATAGCAAGCTAAAATGGCAATGTAGCCACCATTTTTTAAATAAGTGGCTGACCCACTTAATACGTACCAGTCTACATCACCTGCAGCATTACTACCTATTTACGAAATGTGGTAGGTATCGGTGGATTCTACTCCGAGATATGACTTTAAAACTTTATTTATTCGTGAGGCGCTATATTTTAAGATTGCAGACAAAAGTGGCTATGTATTGACATATGTGATTGTTGTATTATATACTCCCAGCATGCAAAAGTTGGTCGAAATTGGTCCAATGGTATGGCAGATATACCAAATAAACATAAAATATTTGTAAGACCACCATTTTGAAATAACTGCAAATTAATTTTAATATAATACGTGTACATGGCCTGCCATGGTATTAGTTAATTGCCAAGTTCGGCAAAAATTGGTCAAGTAGTTTTCGAGATATGACATAAAGGCTTTATTTTTTTTCATGTGACACTATCTTACAAAATGGCCGGTTAGCATCAATATCCATCTCCCATCTTTAAATTTAATGCTTATAAGATGCACTACCAAAATACAAGATGAGGTTTAAAAATGGCCACCATTTTGAAAGAAAGCACCCGGGGTGATTGAAATCATAAAAGCAAGATGTCCTTATTATGTACTGTATTTGTATACCGAGTTTGGNAGACACACAGGTACACACACAACACACACACACACACAGACACACCGCAGACATGAAAGTGATTCCCTTCGGAAAGTAGGCTGAAAACGGAAAACTGCGTTTAATAAAAATGCCTACGTGTGACGAAATGTGAACGCCATTTATTGCTGAGAATGCAATACTCATAAATCACCTACTACTCATAATATCCAATAAAACAGACACTGTTAATTCGTTCCGAAGTGTAAGCGAAATTTAAATTCCACAAGTAAAATCAGCACGTCACCTCTCCTAAAACTACATTGTTTTTTTGTGATTGTAAGTTGGATGTTGCACGAGAAGTGAATGTAACGATGTACACCGTACAAAGCAGAAAACGGCACGCAGTGAGGGAATTCCCACTCACGTGTTGGGAGGCATCGTTCATTGTACGTAATTGCATAAACAGCTGACGCCAACAACATTAAACAGAAACACATTTTTAATAGCACTGACATACGACAGGGCGTTGTAATAACACTTGTACAGTTTTCAAACAAAACGTTTTTTCGTCGCAAAGCGTAAAAATTATTTTACATTTCCCCGAAAGAGTTATGAAAAGGCGTGTATGTGTAATCTGTATGAATGCACCTCTGCAGAAGTTGCTGAATTGTTTATTGTTGTAGTTATGAGCTAAGTGTACACTGTTCCATAAACCACCTGACTTCTGTTGGTGTGACAAGTTAAAACGGCTGCCTGTCGGATTTGTCACATCACTGTCGTTGTCTACCATGCCTGATTCCCTCGTTCCCATCATCATTTTGCGAAGATCGGTGTATTCAGGTTGACAACCTAAATTTTCGTATCACGTTGTGTTTTCATACGATTTTGTGTGTGTAAGAGAATCAGTTTAATGCCGTTCAAGGGGAATAATTTCCCGCCACCTTAGATCTACAGAATTTTCGCCGCAACTTGCAACACAGATTTTATATTTTATTTTTAGCGTCGACAAGACATAGGGTATCGCTTTGCACATGTTAAAAAAATGTATTGCTAGACTAATGTTGGCAGAATCGTTCCTGTAACCGAACGCAAGAAAAAATGTCTGACTTCTTGCCGGCAGTCACAAGTAAAAAATCAATAAACGCAGTAGAGTTGTAATAGTTTGGTAAAGCTTTAGATACTATTATATATGCCACGTTGTGAGAAAAATTTCGTTGAATATTCTGAAAATAAGCTAATGGCCAAAATAGTGACCATCCTACATGGCGGGGCCTTATCACCCTTAAGAACAAATTATTAAAAATAGTTTTTGAGGATATTTTATGGTCTCGTGACATGTTATTATTGGTAACACAATAAAAATATCAAATAATTGAATTAATTAATAACCTTCATATTAGTAAATATGAGAATTTTTACTTAAAATCTTTATTGGCAGACGTCTAAAAAAATTACATTAACTTATAAGAATTTATTGCTGTCACATAAGTGGTATTGTGAAATTTCTTTGAAATCTGACGTTATATTCACCTGCGGTAAGATTTAACTTCTAGCTATTTTTATTTTAAATTTTATCTCAAAAATAAAAATTGGAATACAGGCGAAACACGTAAAAAAAGTCTAAAAAAAAAATATTTCTTGGCATTTTTGTGACATGGCAATAATTAGGTTTACATCATAAAGTATTATTTTGTTCTATTTGGAGATTTATGTAAAGAAATATAAATATATTTAATTTCCATAATTTTTTGAGAATTATTTTTTTTTTNAGGTTTACATCATAAAGTATTATTTTGTTCTATTTGGAGATTTATGTAAAGAAATATAAATATATTTAATTTCCATAGTTTTTGAGAATTATTTTTTTTTTAAACAATTTCCTTTGTTTCCGTGCTTTTTTCCAGGCTGTTATTTGGTATCGCTACGAAGAAATATTGAAAATGATAAACATACACAAAATATTATTAGAACCTTGAACACTATTAAAATGTACATTTGCATACTATGTTTTCCTTTAGTAAGGGGATATCACAGCATGCTCAGCCAGACTTACATTTCGTAGCGTTAAATTTAATTTGCAACCCGAAAAATAACAACTTCTTAGAGGTGACTTTATAGTGACTGTTCTACCAGTCCACGTCCGTGATTAAGAATGATAGTTTCCCTTGCGCACGCAAGAATTTAGAAACTGAAGAAAGGGGGAGAGGGGCGGCACACACTTATACTGAATTAGGAGAAAAACACGCGTGATTGTAGCCATGATTTACTTGCCATTTGCCACCCGTGCTTCTCAAGGTACTGCTTTGCAAAAATATGCAAAATGAAAGTTACTAATTGATTAATGTTCACAGTGTTTAATTAAATCAAACATATACGTTATAGAAATTGACTCGTGAAATGCATGGCGGAGTATTATAGAACATTTATCATCGTAGAACGTAAATTTATGATTTATTTTTGCTCTCGTATCACGCAGTCCTCGACCTGCATTTCCATGATACACGCCTCAAAAAAAAAAAGTTTTGCAACCCCGCGATTTCNATTTATGATTTATTTTTGCTCTCGTATCACGCAGTCCTCGACCTGCATTTCCATGATACACGCCTCAAAAAAAAAAAAGTTTTGCAACCCTGCGATTTTTGAATTACTAAGTTGCGCACGGCCCAAGGACAGGTACAAGATGAAATTCACACTATCTGTACAGAATACCCTGCTAAATTTTACGATTGTCTTATTTGTAATGCGCTGACTGGCCCAGCGAACATAATTCATGTGCAAACAATTACAGGTGGTGTAAAGCTCTTTTTTGAATTGTGTGTATTCTCTTGTAGAGGAGCAGACCATAAAAAATGGGTATTTTATATATGTACCACGTATACTATACATTCGAATCAGTGATATCATTCAGTGAAATAACATACACTGAAAGTCAGTTGATAAGCTACTGCTGACCGACAAATCGAGCAAATTATGGGAACAAGTGATTTATAGCAGTGGAATTCTTGACATTCAGTGGGAATCACAAATAAATAAGTGAACTGCAGCCATTATATTAATTAGTTATGTAGTACTGATTATCAGTTGCATAATTGAAACTTTTTTTCACTCATTTGGCCTAATTCTCACTGTTTCAAGTTTAGAGTGTAGCGTTAAACTTGTGAAAATTATCTGTGACTACTTTTCCCTCCGATAACTTTTTTTTTATTGTATGGTTTTTGCAAAATAACACGTTAAAGACAGAATGTTATTATTTTTTTTTGTAATGTACAAGTAAAATAAACTCATTGCAGAAAATTTAACAAGGGCAACTGAAAAGTCTTGTCTTAGTTTATTTTAAGGTATGCTTCGCAAAATTTGTTATACAAAAAATCAGTGGCAGCCACAAAGCAAAAACATGCAAGAATTTCCTTATTTTCAGCAATTTATTTAAATTGCAAAAACATTTCCTTGTACGATTTTATGGACGTCTTGAAATAGCCTCTTGGCATATTTTTTCTGTGTAAATTGTCTCATTTCTCTTTTTTTTGCAAAGGAGTAGTAATTACTGACAATGTCTAGCTAGAACTTGAACAGTATGTGGTACAAATATAAAATAACAAATATTTATGGTGGCCAACGCCTTTAAAATTCGCACCTGTTCTTGCGCACGAGTAGTTTGAGGACGGAGATAAGCCTCTGTTGCACTAGGTAAGCGACGCGAGTACCTAGCCGGCCGACCTTCACCCACTTGGCGTGTCGCGAATATTGGCGAGTGATGTTCGGGATCGCGGTACACGCTTCCACTTACCCACTCTCTCCCACTCCACACTTTCACTCTCTCTCTCTCTCTTCCACTTCGACCCCGGTCCCTCCAGCGAACATTATCACCTCCCTCCCCCCACCACTCCTCCCAAGCCACGGCCATTGTGCCCGACCACCATTCAGTGCCTGCCAGCCGGCGGATATTTGTGTTTAGAAAGGCTAACCCAGCACAATGCCCGCAGTCGACCTGCTGCTGCCTGTGTTTGCGAATACTACGCGAAATCATTTATAGCGACGGCGGTAAATCGCGGAAATGTTTCGTGCGGACACATTATTCGAAAGAAAAAAAAATCTCTCTATTTCTTCCTGCGCCCGTGTGTAGATAAAATAATTTCGTTACGGCTTGGCTGTTTGCAGACCTAAATAGGACGTACGGCAAGTCCAATCGCAGTTACTTCCAACTATTCAGAATCCCTGCCAAAGTTCTACTTCCAGGATATTCCTCCGCATCGTGCAGATACAACAACCGAGTCTAGAAAATTACACCAAAGGGACAAAGCACCGAATTCGTGCGCTATTAGTGTAAAAATATTTTGCATAAGAACTATTTCTTACAAGGTATTGGTCTACAAGTTTTCTCGGGGATCTCGTATTTCCCCCGCCCTTGCATTCCAGCGCTACTCCATTCTCACCTCATTTCACTCCTCGAATCCTACAAGAAAGATCAGTCTGTCTACGCGCAGGCTCGACTTCAGTATCGTACGTGCGAGCTCGCATCTTAACTTCAGCTTTTGGCCAAGAAGACGCTTTCCAACGTGATCGGTCCACTCGGAATTAAGTTACTCCAATACTGAACGTCCGCGACTCGTGAACAGGCAGGTAAGTCACGTAACAATTTAAATAATGCAATCGAAAAATGTGTTTCTGAGATGAAGTGGTTTGGAATACATCTGGTCGTGGAATCATTTCGCGATAAAAAAAAATGGTGCATTTAACGTCACAGTGGACAGTGCCGGCCAAAAAATTACCTTTCCGTGCCGGAAGCGAAACGTGGCTCCGAAGCAACTCGAGAAATTCACGGACGTCCACTATTGACAGTGTTTCAAGCACATTTCGCAACATGGCCGCAGTGTTCGGCGGTGACAACGGGCAGGTCGAGTCGTGGAAGGAAGCGCCAGCACAGGTCGTGCTCCTGCCCTGTGGTCGCGATCACCCCCGTGCGGTACGGCTGTCCCCGGCTTCGCGCTGGAAGCGGGTCGAATGGGGGAGCTTGGAGCGCCACTCGACGGCCAGCTGCGGCCGACACCGCTGAATGGCGAGTGCGTGGGTCTCGCCCCCGCCATGCCCTCTCCTACGTGTGTTGCTCAACCAGAGGGAGAGAGAGAGAGAGAGAGAGAGAGAGAGAGAGACAGCACCGCGCACAATCAGCAGCCGCTCTCGTGCGCGCGTATGGGGAAGGAGGTGGAGTACCGCTGCGCCGGCCAGGGAACTGAGTTTCCACGAGTGGATTGTCTGCCGTCCAGTTCGCTATCACTAATCAACTATAGTCCATTCACGGTTACTTCCAGCTTTTCTGAAGTCCTTCTAAACTTCTACTTCCCGAAATCCCTCCGCCTCGTGCAAGTAAAGCTTAAACAATTACACCAGGACCAACTCACCACATTCGTGCGCACTTACTGTAATAATATTTTGCATAAGAACTATTTTTACTAGGCATTACCAACATGTCTATTTATCGCTCTGTTGCATTTATATTGGATATAAATTAAATATTATAATTTATAGATAGTATATCACTAAAAATTGAATTTAACCAAAAATATGTACTTTTATGTCAACACAAATNATATTATAATTTATAGATAGTATATCACTAAAAATTGAATTTAACCAAAAATATGTACTTTTATGTCAACACAAATGTAAAACGCGTTTGATTTCATGAAATATTTAAGAACCAATCAAACACGTCATACATGAGGTATTTTTTTTTCAAAAGTTTGATTCAAAACAGTGTGAAGAAACTGCGAATATACTATAACTGGATATAATATAATCACACGGTTGTGAGTTGAGTTTTAGAGATTTGGGCGGCTCTTAACAACGAGGTCTTTATAGCCGATGAGGGTGAATTGAGGTGAGAATGGAGNATATTATAATTTATAGATAGTATATCACTAAAAATTGAATTTAACCAAAAATATGTACTTTTATGTCAACACAAATCTAAAACGCGTTTGATTTCATGAAATATTTAAGAACCAATCAAACACGTCATACGTGAGGTATTTTTTTTCAAAAGTTTGATTCAAAACAGTGTGAAGAAACTGCGAATATACTATAACTGGATATAATATAATCACACGTTTGTGAGTTCAGTTTTAGAGATTTGGGCGGCTCTTAACAACGAGGTCTTTATAGCCGATGAGGGTGAATTGAGGTGAGAATGGAGCAGCGCCGGAATGCAAGGGCGGAGGAAACGGGGAACCCCCGAGAAAACCCGCTGACAAGCCGCATCGTCTGACACGATTCTCACTTGCGAAAATCAGGAGTGACCCCGTCGGGGATTGAACCCGGTTGGCCTTGGTGGGAGGCGAGTAGGCTAACCACTCCGCCACCGCGGCACCACACATGGTTGTGTCAAAGAGGATGGAAACGTAAGTGTGATTTGGATGATGGAGGTTGCAATAGCCGTGGCATGGCATTGTTGGGTATTGATATGAGAACCCCAGATTTGATAGAAACTTTCCGAGATGGCTTGGAATAATATAACTGACTTTCTTCAAGGAAGGATGAAGTTTTGGGTTAAGAGTTACGGGACAGCTCGACTTTTGGCAACGTTTTCCCCGGGAANCCCAGATTTGATAGAAACTTTCCGAGATGGCTTGGAATAATATAACTGACTTTCTTCAAGGAAGGATGAAGTTTTGGGTTAAGAGTTACGGGACAGCTCGACTTTTGGCAACGTTTTCCCCGGGAAGCCAACTGGCCTAATAAAATCTGCAGGATCCATAGATGAATGGTCGAAACATTATAGCAGTACTCGAAGTACTATATCCCATTAGCGGTTGGTTTTGGGAGGTGGTGGTGATGCCAGGTTCGGCTTCTGCCAGTAAATATTGTTCGGCGAGTCTTCTTTGGATAAAAACTACTACAACTTGATGAACTGTATTTTGAAATTGCCTATGAGTAGATATCCTAATATTACGCGCTCAACCCCCCCCCCTCCCTTTCTAGGTGCGTGCGGTGTGTAGCTCCGCAGTGGGAAAGGTGAGTCACCACTACCAGTCCGCTGTTACGTCACCTGGGGCGAGATTATTGACAGCTACCTGAATTTGGGTCATTGCCCCACCCCTCAATCCGCCTTCTGTAGAAGTCGGCGGTGGCGGGCTATTGAATGAAAGTTATGGTAATCTCCTTCATCGGGGTTACCCAACATGTAAATATTTTTCCGGGCTAGGGCTGGCGAAATAAATACCAACAGCCGGAGAATTGGTAGTTCTTGTAGTAGCCATCTATCTGAAGTGCGGTTATCTGGTGAAGTCTGGTGCAACGAGGGACAGCAGCTAAGAGGACGGACGACGGTGGAGGGTGCGAGACGATGGCAGACGAGTCTGTGTATAGTGTGGAAGGACGAGATGGTGTGGTACCCAACGAGTAAAGTGCTATTGTACATGGGTGGCTCTGAGCGCTCTGGAACATTCTGAACTTGTGGAATATCGACTAAATTAAGGTGTAATCGTATAAACGTGTGATAAAGACTTTATTTTAAATATTGGAATTGTTAGTAATTTACGTATAGTTACAAAATAATGCAATATATGTTGATACACTGTTTATTGGAACTGATATTAGTTGTTTGATTGCATTAATTTCTGTGAGATGATGGACGATTATGTAAATATTAGTTCTAAATAACAAGTAATGGCAATTTATAGCGAGATATTAAGTCCAGAGTATTTTTATTGTACTGTTTGTAAATAAATTAGGAAATCATTATTAAATCTTTTATTTAGTTAAGTAAGACCTCCATCCCTGAAAGAACCTGACTGAACTCACTCACTTAGAGATAATAAAACACTATTATTTCGTGTTATAATTCAGTACCGAAGTAGACAACGTAAAAGCATGTGTTATGTTAACTTGTGTTATTGAATCTCCACTCATCTGACACATACTATTGGCTGCACGAGGCTCTGGGAATGGGCCTCGTGTCTGATTGGCTAACTGCGCGTGCGAAAGTTTCCCTGTTAACTGGCTGCCGGCTGGCGAGTAGAAGTTAGCAAGCGCTGATTTGTAAACGGCGTTCCAACATTTCGTTGGCAAGTGACGCCATTTTTCCGGCATGTGAGGCTGGAGTTTGCTGTGTAAGCACCTATTACTCTTCTGTATGTCTAAACACTCCGTGGTAGAGGACCGTGGAATTTTACTTTCTGCTGTCTTACAACCCGGAATTGGTGGGTTTCTATACATATGGGTTAACTCTTTTATTGCACGATAACATGTAGTCAATTTAGTATTGCAAATTTATCATTATCTGAGACCCGGAAATGTTACAACTTATTTTGACGGTAAAGATGTGCTGTAAGAATTTGCTCCCAAATTTATCTTTCGAAAGTACGCGCAAAGTAAAAAGTATAGAAGTGGATCAAATATTTGCCACTCATCCACATTAGCTCTCCTCCACTTGTTTACGAAAAAATCAAAATGTCTACATAAATCATACTGAAACTCCATAATCCCTCGTATTGTGTACACTCCACAGTTACCATCAACTAGAAACGCTACAAATATGAAAATTTCATAACGTAATTTAAAAAGGAAGGTAGACTTCAAACACACNTACCATCAACTAGAAACGCTACAAATATGAAAATTTCATAACGTAATTTAAAAAGGAAGGTAGACTTCAAACACACTTACATCTAAGTTTCGTTTGTAGACTGCGGGCCCAGTTGAAGGTTTACTTCTCATGATTACGCACAGAAAGGCTAAAGAAGATGAAACGTCTCGCTTGTAGCGGGCTCCGAACCACCAGGTGACCTTCTTGTTGATCATGCCGGGGAATGACATCGATTCATCACCAGTCCTTCCTGCTCGCCTTTTGAACGTAACAATCCAGCAATTACGACCAATGAGAACNTTCCTGCTCGCCTTTTGAACGTAACAATCCAGCAATTACGACCAATGAGAACTTTATTTAGATTGTAATAGCTGTAAATAAAAAATGGAAATTGCTTCAAAGCAACTTAAAATAGTGAAAATGTCTCCGCTGTAAATAATTGACTGAATTGCACTGACTTGGAAGTCCGTTGTAGGCCCCGCTTCACACCATCTTCCTTGCGTTGTCAAAGAACACTNTACCATCAACTAGAAACGCTACAAATATGAAAATTTCATAACGTAATTTAAAAAGGAAGGTAGACTTCAAACACACGTACATCTAAGTTTCGTTTGTAGACTGCGGGTCCAGTTGAAGGTTTACTTCTCATGATTACGCACAGAAAGGCTAAAGAAGATGAAACGTCTCGCTTGTAGCGGGCTCCGAACCACCAGGTGACCTTCTTGTTGATCATGCCGGGGAATGACATCGATTCATCACCAGTCCTGCCTGCTCGCCTTTTGAACGTAACAATCCAGCAATTACGACCAATGAGAACTTTATTTAGATTGTAATAGCTGTAAATAAAAAATGGAAATTGCTTCAAAGCAACTTAAAATAGTGAAAATGTCTCCGCTGTAAATAATTTACTGAATTGCACTGACTTGGAAGTCCGTTGTAGGCCCCGCTTCACACCATCTTCCTTGCGTTGTCAAAGAACACTNGACTGAATTGCACTGACTTGGAAGTCCGTTGTAGGCCCCGCTTCACACCATCTTCCTTGCGTTGTCAAAGAACACTTAAGAATACAGAGGCGAAATAGCCGCTTATAACGTGAACTCCAGTCATACACACCGACAAAATGGTTGTCATTGGCCAGCAAAATGTTGGAACGCCGTTCGCCAATCTGCGCCTGGCAAATGACTCGCCAGCTGGCGGCTCGGCCAATAGGGAATCTTCTGTGACATGCAGTAGCCAGACACTAATGACGTTCCCAGAACCTGGCGCAACCAGTCAAGGAATGGGATCGCCTACGTTTAAATAACTTCCTCACCATATCATATGTGTGTCCTTATCTACTCTGTGGTGTTAACAATTTGCTGGCAATCGTGACCAGTAAATTCAAACCACTGCAAACGACAGAACATTTTCTGTGTGGAATTTATACTTGTTTCAAAATTTTGCATGATTATTTGAGTGTACAGAATAACCACTTATTTCCGGGGCATGAGACGTTTGCTTATCAAAATATATAAACCAAAAAACCAGTCGTATTTTGAAGCAACGTAAATGAGTGTCAATCGCAAATGCCTCCCCAAATTATACATAAAAACGTATTTATTAAATATTGTTCAGTATTTTTCATGCACTACTTTTAGAGACCCTACTTTTTCACTTTACAAGAAGGCACCAACCTAGATCCCACATTCCTCGAACAAAACTACGTTCATTGATTGCTGCCACAGACAGAACTCATTCAGCCGTTTACTATTGGTTCCGAGTTCTACAGGGCGTGTCGTATGAGCGGAGTTNTCCGAGTTCTACAGGGCGTGTCGTATGAGCGGAGTTCCCACGGCACACGTAAAACTAGCATAGAGCATATACTTGTAAGCTGATGCCGTCTCCTTGGTACCGAATTATAATAAGAAATAATGGGATCTTTACTTATATTGGGTACAAAATATCGCGATATTATCTTCAAGCACGTATTGACGTCATGTCAACACTTATATAACTAGGATCAACTGTTTTTTCGCGAAAATATTTCAGGACAAGTTGTGTTCGAACGCACTTTAGTTCAGAACCACTTTCGTGATTCCATAATTTGAATTGTTACGCGTCTTGTATGTCTGGCCGCGAATCACGGACGGTCAGTATCGGAGAAACTTATTTCTGATTGGCTCACTCATGTAACAGACTGTCATCGCACAAAGTCAAGCTGCCAATAGTCGAATGAAGCCTGCAATTGTGCACATAGGATATTGAAGTCTAGCCTGTTCGTAAATCTTTTAGCGAAAAACGGGTGGCCCTACCTATAACTAGGGCCAGTGACGTTTCGCGTAAAAATCGGAGCACACAGTATACTTCAATACTACATACACACCTCAGCTGTTGTTATACCTCCATTGGCCGCTGGTGCCGTGTCCGTCTTTGATCAAGCCACTCAGAACTAAGTAACTCCGACACTGAACCTTCGTAATTCGTGCGCAAACGGTTAACAAGGGCCAGAACATTTTTTAGCCAATCAAAGAAGCTGAACGACTCTACAGTGCTTTGGACTGTATCTTGTCTCGTAATCTTTTCGCGAAATATCACGGCCCCTACCTATAACTAAGAATTAAGCTAATTCATGGTTACTTTCAACTTTTCTGAAGCCCTGCTAAAGATCTACTTTTAGTGTATTCCTCCACCTCATGCAAACAAAGTTTAACTAAGCCTAGGAAATTACACCAAAGGTACAACGCACCGCATTCGAGCGCAGTCATTTAAATAATATTTTGCATGAGAACTATTCCTTACTAGGCTTTAACAACACACACATTTTCCTTCTGTTTTTATTCTTATAATTATAAATGAGTTATTATAATTTATACATAAAATATAAGCTAAGTTAATTTTGATCAAAACTAAAATAATTACATTGTAACAGAATTATAAAACGTCTGTGATACATAACATATTTGTAAAGTAACCGAACAAATTACACATAAGGTGATTTTAATGAGTTTAATTTTAAAAAAATGCGAAGATACTACGAATAGACTATGCAGTCTAAAATAAACTGGCTACTATTTAACACTTTGAAGACTTTGTCCAAGTGTGGCTCCGGCAGTAGTTGTTTAAATATTTCTCTACTCATAAAAAGCAAAACTGGGACTCAGATATAGCTTCAGTGTTTCAATATTTTAAATCACGAGTTTGTTAAGAGAGAGAACACTAATGAAAATTTTAAAAACTAAAAAAAAAACTATTGTTATGCAATTATTGAAGCAAATATAATATATTGTGCAGTCTTTTACACACAAATCAATTGTTGGAACACGGGCAACTCGGCACTCCATTGGCTGAGAGCCGGTCAGTAATGAAAGTCTGGCGTTGATCCACCAGACGGTAGATGAGAAAAGAGACCAATAAAACAAGGTGTTTCTATAGTAGTTGGTGTAGGCGAATCACTTCTGTATTAAACCCGCGTTCACATTAAGTTTTCATTTCAATCGTTGCAACATAAATAATTTATTATTTATAAGAAAAGTATTTGCTAACACATAATAGTAAGTTATACAGTGGAGCCTATGATATGAGTTTCTGTTGCTCTGCTAGGGGCCGCGGTGGCTGAGCGGTTAGACTGCTCGCCTCCCAGCAAGGCGACCCGGGTTCAGTCCCCGGCCTGTCACTGCCCGGATTTTCGCAAGTGGGAATAGTGACGGATGATGCTACTGGTCGGCAGGTTTTCTCGGGGATCTTCCTGTTTCCCCCACCCTTGCATTCCGGCGGTGCTCCATTCTCACCTCATTTCATCCTCATCGGATCTCAAAACCAAGCTGTTAAGAGCCACCCAAATCTCTCAAATCAACTGAACTCATTCCGTTGCTCTGTAGCACAAGCAGAAACCAGTTGTAAATTCTGACGTGTCAGCAGCTGTCAACAGTGTTGGTGCTAGTTTCTGACTAAGAGCAGCATCGATCATGATTTGAGGAATTCTGAAGCGAGTCATATGAACAAACAAGTATACTCGGGATTACGGTGTAAAGAAGCTAGTAACCATGTGCGACCCCAGACAGTTAATTAGACTGAATGGACAAGTATGTAAAAGTTAACATTTTGAAGACCATGCACGAGTCTAGCTCGATCAGCAGCAACATGGCAATTTCTCTCTCCACGAAGACAAAAATTCCACAAATATGCGTCCGTTGCCTCACTACTTTTCCGGTTCATCTTGCATGGAAGCTATATCGCACCAGATGCAAGTCTTGTGAACAAAAATGTTAATTTTGTGTTTGTTACTGTGACGGTGCAACATCGAACAACGAGCACTTGTTTGAAGATAAAACGTCCTGCGAT
>NQII01009582.1:50507-76976 GCA_002778355.1 Clitarchus hookeri | reverse complement strand
GGGATGATTATGGTTAAATCCAATTCCAGGTTAACAAATTTTTTTTTTTAACTCATATTGTTACCAGTTATGTTTTCCCCAGAGGGAATAAACTATGAAACACAATGACGAAGTCCTGAAAGGGAAAAAACGGTTCAAACAAAGTGCTAATTTATGTAATCCTCAAGTATCGGGTTTAAAAGCTTTAGTTTCCACTGGGTATGTGGTTTCAATTTGCTTACTCAGCACTTTCGTGTCGATACCACTACTTCCGCAAGATAAGCAAAATAACTTTTGTAGGTATCACGTAATAGTTTTAAAAATGTTCTTAAACTGCTGGCTTTGTGAAACTGCATTCACAAACACCATATAAATGTAATGTGGCACATCATTTTTTATATATGTCTACGTCAAACAACAGCAATTACGAGGAAGCCGGAAGTTTTTAGAGAAAAATATCACGAAGAATACCAGTGTCGAATGAAACCCTGTCTCGAATACTCGAATCCCTCAGTGGTATCGATCGTTTCGTACGCGTGTGTATAGTCGTCACATAGAATTTAAAAATATAAATAAGTAAAATATTCAAATTTCATTGTGTAGTCAAGAAAGCACAGAAAAAGCCTTGCATAATAATTTTAAGAGTCCAATTATTTTACATGTGGTTTGTGTTCTATTTGGAAACGACTCCCAATATTTATTAAATTATTTGATTTATTTGTTTCTACATAACGTTTTCAGCCACTGACCGGTTTACAACTGTGAAACCTGAAAATAATCTAGTAGGCCCACCTAATAGTAGTTACATAACAAGAACGACTCAAAAGGAAAACTTTCTAATAACTTGCGGAACTGCAGGAAAGAATAACAAGCTCTATTGATGTAGTTAACCCTTCCGTGCCCATTGTAGAGGATTGTAACTGTTGTACAGTGAAGTTACATTTGAACGTTGCTGTACGCTGTGAGGTGCAGTAGCCAATGATGTTCCTCGGGTAACTGATTCGTAAACTGCGCTCCTGCTCTACGTTATGGCTAGGGCCAGTGACTTTTCGCGTAAAAATCGGAGCATCCAGTATATTTCACTACTATATAAACACCTCAGTTGTTGTTACACCTCCATTGGCTGCTGGTGCCGTGTCCGTCATTGACGAAGCCACTCAGGACTAGGTAATTCCGACACTGAACCTTCGTGATTCGTACACAAACGGTTAACACGGGCCAGAACATTTTTTAGCCAATCAAAGAAGCGGGACGACCCTACAGTGCTTTGGACTGTATCTTGTCTCGAAATCTTTTCGCAAAATATCACTGCCCCTAGTTATGGCTGGTTCGTAACTGATCACCGAACACACAGCCTACAGCTTATTGGTTGCGATGACGAAACAAGTTCTTTGCCAGCTTAAGTACAGCACGCATCAAAAAAATTTCTGTTTTGCAACACCTGAAACTATTAATTAATATGAGAATAAAAAAGTTAACTGAAACTTACAGCAATAATAAGTTTTGTTTAATATCTAAAGACATAATTTGTAAGAAAATAATTATAAACAAATAACACTTATCCTACTTCAGTGTATCAAACTTTTAGACCTAACAGTAACGCTTCATTCAGCATGATAACTCAGCAAGTTTTCTGTCAGTTGTGTGGTATTTTATTTCTTCCTGAAAACTTTTAGATCCTCTGAAAAGTTTTTTCCACAAGGTGGGGAAAGATAATTAAAGGACTTTTATATGATTAGCAGTAGTGTGACACGGTATTATGAAATTGTTTTTGTTCCTAGTATTGCGCTGATGGTGTTCGGTGTGTTGAATTAGTTTCTCTCCTAAATATGACGGTTTTCCCGTCAACAAAAGTTTCTTTATTTGGGTAACGAAATGGTACAACCACCTGCGGTCTATATTTAACCAGTTTGTTCGCACAAGTGCTTGATTAACGTGATCGTACTTTTTTTTTTAATTGAAAGAAAACCGCGGGCATACATATTGAACTTTATTGCACCCTGTAATCTATTGTTTTATTTAAGCAAGTAAAGACTCCGCTTGATACAACTGAATGTCGATATCACTAACAGATCACAAATTTTCATCTGCGGGTGTGTAGGGAGGATGTACAGGAACTTATATAAAATTTTGGAACGATAATATGCGGTTTGTATGTTCTTGGAAATGTGCTGTGGCCAGTCAAGATTGACGTCTAGTTTTAAACGCAAGTTTCGATACGACGAACACGGGGGAATTATTTCCTGAATGGCAAGTCGTTGATATTTGCCGATGTGCTTATTATAATGTAGGAACATTTTGGGGGCTTCATTTTGAGTGCGCACGCACTGATCCAGTTTACAAGTTTAAACGAGGTCTTCATTTATTTTTGCTGCTGTATTTTGTGCTTCATTCGGAGTGTGTCATTGGCATACTGGTTGCAGGACACGTGGCTCAAACATTTCCTAAGCGTGTTGACGTACATATAAAACAGTAACGGGCCCTATATGGTACTCCATGAGAAATGTTCTGCAATTTGGAGGTTTGCTTACCATTATGCGTGTAAACTTATACATACCGAGTTCTATAGGATAAATAATTTCGGAACCATTCGCATGGAGTTTTTGATAACTCCGCCTTGGTGAGCATGGACGGTAATGTGCGGCGGTGAACGGTGTAAAACGCTTTTAAAAGTCAAAGAAAATTATAAAGGTAATTTTGCCCTCGTCCATAGCTTTTTATGCAGCATCTGTTACTTCCTGTAGAGCAGTATACGCACTGTGATGCGAGCGAAAAACTGACTCCCGGGGGTACAGGAAATTGTCATTTTCAAGGTGATATGCTAATTGTAAGCAGTCAACTTTTCTTAAAAAGATTTCATTACTGGCAAGATGCTTATTGGTCATGGGTGTTTTATTTTAGTTATGTTATTAATCTTTGGTAAGGTCATTACTTTTTACCATTTCCACTGATTCAGTTGACAAGTTAATCATACCACATTTAGCAGGCAGACAGTATGTTGAGCACATTTTAATCATGCTACTGTCAACACCGGTTGCGTTTGACTTAATGGCGTTAAGAATTAAGTATTGTAATTTAATTCGTCGTGTTTTACATACATTTACCAGCATCAGCGTTTTTATCATAGTCACACAAGTTAAAGCTGTTACGTCTCTCTGAGTGGTGGATATTAAATCGTTATTATTTTTATCAGGAATAAGAAAATTTTCTAATACCTACTGTTTTTACATCTCGTTTAGTTACATCATTGATTTTAGTTCTTTTCATAGCGGTTTTGGATTATTTTTGTTTGTGTTTAATGTCCTATGTTTATGAACTAAAATTTACCAAAACAAATTAAATCAATTTCGGACATATTTGTCGGCCAAATTGTGAACGCTAATAAAATAGTTTATTTGACTTATTATAAACACCGTCATATCATACAGATATCTTGGAGATATTCTCCCCGTTGTTCATTTTTGGTGAGACAGCTTCAAGTCACTTACTTAACTAAATGTAGGCAGACCTAAATGTGTCTATCACGGTTCACATTTTATCTTACATGCTGTAGCAATGAAGGCGTGAAATCGTAAACATGCGCGTACAAGAAAGCTGAACATCTTGGATTAATTTCCTCTCGGCCATAAAATATCGACAGCTAAATGTTCCGCCATATTGGACTGAGTAGTGTGCGCGCATATGTGGGGCTTCGAATTCATTCACTTTGCTTCGGTTTTGTTTCTAGTCTCTTGTAAGGGCCATTATAGATGTGTTGACTCTGCTGCTGTAAACAACGCCAATTTGCCGGAACACTTTGTAATGGTAACCAACATAAACTTGACATTGACCTACTAACTTAAACTTATTGCACAAATTTCGCAAAAAAAATACCGTTGTGTAACATATCACTCCTAAATAAATATAAATATATTTTCACTGTAAAAAAAACTAATTTTGAAACACTTGCACATTGATTAAATTTACCTGTAGGCTACTGTAGTTTCCCAGAGCAGTCCACACAAATAACTTGACTTGATTTTAACCTGTCGGCATTTTACCACTTGAAGTTTTGCGTATAAAGTGTAACTTGACTGGCATCCGTGCGTTTTTCTTAACGGAGTTCTGCGTAACATATTTCCGTCAAGAAGAGTTTTGCCTAATGAAACTCCGCCTAATATGTGAAAACGTGTTACGTAACAGCTTTTTTTCCCGCTTAACAGTGTTGTCATTTCTTAATTTTGCCTAACGCTACGCAATACGACACGCTCTCTCTTCCTATGTCTCCTCGACATTTGATATTCCATACTTACAGCCCTACACGAGAACTATTGAAACTAAAAATTACTAGTTCAAATAGGTTTTCAATTCGTCTTGTTTCATACTAAAACATATTTTTTCCGTCTTTACCCTCACGGCAGCCCAGTTAGTAAACGTCCGCCGCAAGGCCTACGTGTTGTGTTCCGGGTAACGCGACGCAATTTCATGAAGCAGTTCGCCTCCATCTGTTGCGCAGTTGATGCGGAAATTACTTTCGAAGTATAATTGTAAAACCACTCTGCACAGGGTATAGACTACGTCCCGCGTGTGGGGTCCTACGGATGTGTAGACCTGTAAAGGTGCGTGCACATTAGTAACCGTTCCACGCAACGTAACGTATAACCGAATCCTGCTACATTGCTTCAGCCCAGAGTTCATTACCCGCTCCTGCAAGATATACTGTACACAGCAAAAAAAAAAAAAAAATCATTCTTCCTGGCTATTTTCTATAACTAGACACCCTAACATCGCGCATTATAATTCAGTATCAAGGTGCACGGCATATAGCCAATTCACGGTTGCTTCTAACTTCAACGAGAAGTCNTTATAAATATACAATAGTTTGTACTTGTGTTACAAACACCTTTTTGGCAAGTAGTTTCCAAGGAATTGTTTGTTTAATGTACAAAACAATTTACTGTGCATTAATAGAGCTTAGCAACAAGCCGTTCCGCTGTCATTTCTGCGATGGCGAATGAGTGACATGGATACGCGAGTGACTGCAGCAGCATACGTTTATCTACACTATGCTCTTCAAAGAAGAGAAAAAACCGCGGCGGTGGTGGCAAACATATCTTTACACAAGCAGAAATGAGTTCGGTGATTTATTAGCCTCTCTGAAAAGTCCAGAAGATTACAAAACTAACCTCTATACTGTGGCCGGCCATACTGAAAGGCTGGCTTGGATGTCACGGGTACACGTTCAGACTAGCTTGAGGGGCCGCGGTGGCGTAACGGCTAGAGCGATCGCCTCCCACCAGCACGACCCAGGTTCTCGGCGGGGTCCCTCCCGGATTTTCGCACGTGGGAATCGTGCAGGACGATGTCGCTGGTCGGCGGGTTTTCTCGGGCATCTCCTGCCCTTGCATTCCGGCGCTGCTCCATTTCCACCTCGCTTCACCTCTATTGGCTCTCAATACCGCCCAACTCTCCTTGCTCCATCCCAAACTAGCTCTAGACATAGCAGTTACTTCTCTTTGGCACGGCACACAATACTGAAAATTGCTAGAAACGCAGTTACCGTTTTTCGATACGTCATGCGGATACGGATCCCGTACGCGCTGTTGCGGTTTGGTGCTACTGTTACTTGCTACTGTTACTAACGTGCACGTACCTTTAGGGGCGCCTCATAGGTATGCCACCTCTCCGACAGTGTAGCCGAAAGTGTGGCGGTGAACACGGGTAAAGTCTGCAATTTACAGAGTGCAACACTTCTGGAGGTAGCAGAATTACGTAGCGAAAGGCTTTTGGTCGGCGCCTAAGGCTGTCCCCTGGTTTGAAAGCAGTGAGAATTGGGTTTGGGGAAATTACATGTTAATTAAATTTTTTGTTTTTTAAAGCCAATTTTGAAGATATAAACTTGAAACAAAACCCTAAGTGTGAGAAATGATACGATCAAGCTCTGTATCGACGCAAATATAACATTTGGGTTTTCAGTATTTTTTAAAAATTTAATTAAGTTTTCTGATCTTTCCATGAAACAGGCTATACATAAATGTTACAAAAGGCTTCGATAGCAAATAAACAGGAATTTACTGCTAAAAAATGTCCTTGGTTGTATATATCTATTTTTAACAGAGACGCCATAACACCGAATTTCATTATCACGTATTTCCCCTATACCAAATTCTCACTGATGTTATCGAACCAGGCAACAACTTTATCAGCGAGGTCTTTGAGCGCCGGAAAAGATAAAGTGAGGTAAGGATGGAGCAGCGGCGAAAAATGCAAGGGCGTGGGAAACGGGAGTGCCCCGAGAAAACCCGCCGGCCAACGGCAACGTTCGCCTCGGTGACAGTCGAGTAGTTTGATCACTAGTAGACCTACGTGTTTACGCAACAGCACTTGGAGAAGGGGTGTCTTCTGAGCTGGCACTTCGCCGGGGCAGAAGTAACGCTCTCCTCTTAGCGAACTGGTAGCCGCGTGCGCAATGAATTAGATTGATTTTGCTTTGATTTATAGTTCTGTTTACTCAACTTGAAAAGTTTCAGAGTACAACTCAAACTGTGATAAAACGATAGTGTAATGTCCACTTATTGCAACTAGTAGTGATAACGCTCTTCTAATGTAGTGCAATGGTAGTGCATGTTCACGTGATGGAAATTCTCAAAAACGTGTTACGTGGTATTTATTAGTAGCCGGAAGAATACCTTGTCAATTGTTTCTGGTAATATGTGAAGAACGGGAGAATATGATAATTGTATGGAAATCAAAATGGAGGTTAAAATTAAAGGTGTGTTGTTTTGTACTGATTCAATCACGGGCAATGCCTAATAAAAACTAATTATTTGTCATTCATTGGTTGTTCATACACGTATGCAATTAACTGAATCACATTATTGTTATTGTGGTATGAATTTCATGGTGTTTCGTTTTCTAAAATCGACCCGTCCATATAATTTTAGAATATACCTGGAGACAACATAACCAACGTTAGAATGCAAGATTGGTTGAATGGTTAGTCGCTGGCTCGCTGAGGTCCTCTCTTCAATCCCAGGCTCTGGGAAAAGGGGAAATTTTTTGTATGAGTGTTGTAAATAAACACTGAAACGGCGAATTTTCTTCGGGAAACTCTTCGTTCTCTCCCCGTTGCTTTGCTCTAAATTCGTCTTACCCAAGGCATTCTTCAGGATGGAAGACATGTAGAGAGAGAGAGAGACAGACAGAGAGAGAGAGTAATAAAATGGTACGGGTTGGTTGGCACTTAAGAGGAATTCCTAGTAAACAATATTAAACTCCTCAAGGTCACATGCGGCCACGAGGAAGTATTGAAATCTTCGCGTGAGTTCTGTTCCCTCAGAATGTTAAGCAATGACTATACGGTTAAAATACAGCAATGTGTTCAGAAAACATACAGATCTAGTTTGAAACGCTGTTTTACAGAATAATAAACATCTTAAACAGAGGGCTACTTATAGCGATTTTTGCTGACTTTGTCACTTTTCAACGACCCCATTTATATTTCTGTAACCAAACTTATGGATGGGCAACAGTCTACTTCCATTTCCGTCCTAAAAATTTTTTTCGTTAAAATATTTTATTGTTTTTTTTAAATTAGAATAGACACCAGTGCTTACAATGAGACCCACAACAAGGGAAGCTCTTTCAAGGCAATGTTTTGAGCACCGGCGAGGGTGAAACGAGGTAACGATGAGCAGCGCCGCGGAATGCAAGGGCAGGCAAAACGGGAGAGCCTAGAGAAAACCTGGCCAACTGCAACGTCCGCCACGTTTTCCAGATGCGAAAATCGCGATGACCTCACCGAGAATCGAGCTCAGTTATTCTTGGTGGGAGACGAGTATAGTCTGACCATTACACCACTGCGGCCCCCTCCCCATGACGGTTGGGAAAGAGCCTGTGCGCTTGTCGCCACTTAGCGCCGATCTCTCGCCACGCGCTTGTTTACCCTTCGTCGGGCGGAAACGACTTGGAGGTGTTACGTTACGAGATACCCAACACTACGGCGTCGGAAGGTTGGAAAGTGATGTGTGCCGTAACGCGAAGTGACAACGACGTCGAAAAACATCCTGCAGTAGGCTCGCCATGGAACGGACTTGCAAGAAGGTTACCGAAGGCTGTTCACGGTAAACTGAGCACTTTCGAAAGTCCTGCTTAAAATGTACTTGAATGCACATTGTGTGTTCTTCCGCCATAAGTAAAATTAACATTGTTAATGTCCTTATCGCTCTGTGCCAGTACACAAATAATTTAAAACGAACAACAATTTCTAAAGCTTGTATTTAGATAGAATATGTGTTTACAATTACTGGTAGCACCAAATAAAGAGTTTTTAACCTCTTACAATTCGTTAGAGCTGACTTTGTCCCATATTTTTTAAATCCAAAATTTTACAATAATAAAAGTTTGACATAGAAATTACAAACGTAAGTGATAATTCATAACATTTCACAGACGAATTGATGATAGTTAAAAAGTGATCAGCAATTACACTTGAATACAATAAATTGAGAAACCTTAAAATATGCAAAATACAAAATACGTTGACTAGAATATTAACTTTGAGCAATTAGAAAAAAGTAGGGCAGCCTAAAAGTCCAGTAAAGCCTCCTTTCGTAAAACAAACACATTAAAACCTTTAATAAAATGTACTTAAAAATTAAATTATCGGTGGAGGCCGTCAAATGACCCATCGAGGCTCCAGCGATTAACACAGAAAAATAACTAATACATTTAAAATGAATTGGTTAGTTACGCCCAACGCGTAAGTCGTGGACGCAAAGCACATTGAAAAAAATGGAAAAATTCTTGTGGCAGCAAACACTAAACACGACACGTTAAAAAAAAACTGGAACACACAGCAAAGTTAGAGTTTTAGATTAAACCGAAACCAAATTTGGGCTGGCAACCAAAACCACAATTTAGAGAAAAAAAACCACCAACTCACTGCATGCCCAAAGCAAATACAAACTACCCCATACAATAATAAAACATTCAAATTGACCCAACTAATAGAATGCCTGCGACCACGACTACTCACCGTATGTTGCTCAACCGCATCGGCTTCTCGCGCGACGAAGTAAATTAAGAAGTGTCTCATCAGTGCCAAGGTCCAACGGACGGCTAAATTACAATTGTGAAACATGATGCTGCTCCTCAGACACTCCTGCGGGCGACGATCGGGCGTAGAATAGACGGCGCGCAAGAAGTGCAACCACTTATATTAACTCACCCCGTTAAGTTTTTTTTTCTAACCTACTCTAAAACTAAGTGTTATATGTTAGTCCGCGGTAGGAACGGGATTATTGCGTCTCAGGACTAACCCCTTACGCGTACAAGGGAAGGAAAAACATGCAAGGAGACGTGCATCGCGGCAAAGAGGGATTGGGTTTCCCACGGCCGAGTTTGGCCATGAAAAACCTCCCTAATGTACTTATAGTTAAACTACATCTAGAAGAGAAAGGGAAAAACCGGCACAGACACCGTAAAAACCCTTTCGACAGGAAGGAATTAAAAATTGTTACATGCATTATGAGAAAATGCTACAGGAGAAAGATAGGTGGGTACCATGCTCTTTATTAATGGGAGAGGAGAAACTAGTAGAGAGGTGACTGGTAAAGTGCAACCACTTACATTAACTCGCCCCGTTAACAAAAAAAATGGTGACACGCAGAAGGAGGGGAAATCAGGAAGGCAGAACAGGGGAGGAAAAAGGAGGGGAGCAAGCCGCGCACAGAGAAAGCCACCTCGCAGAGTCGAGAGTACTTACGACGTCTAGCGCAACGAGCGCTGGCGTCGCAACTTTATTCGTACGTCGAACAAGTTAAACTGTGCAATTATCAAAAAAAGTAAATACTTAACAAATTGTTTTATTCTTCAACTTAGATTCATTAAAAACAAAAAACAGAAGGTAAAAGCAAATATTTCAGTATTCACAAATGTTTACTTAACACTTTTAATTTAACGTCATGACATGGAACTACTTTCCCTCAGTCGTTGCCAACTTTATTGGGTGCATAACAGCCAGCGTGCCCGTTGAAATGTACGCAGATTGGGACAGTGACGTTTTTCAAAGGTTGATTTTTTTTTTTAGTGCTCACTTTACCGTGAACAGCATTTAGATATTTTGACAAAGAATTTAAGGGGCCTTCCTACTACACAGTTATTAACGACTGAAAGCTACTTCCGGCCGGAAGGAAGCGTCGCGACGGCGATGGAAAACAGCGTAAGCAAGCCACGCGTGTGTTCTGTTTCCTCAGAATTGTAAGCGGTGACTATGCGTAGGGTTTTTAATACAGCAATCTGATCGGTGAAAGATACAACATTGTCGCTACAGTTTATAACAGTGTTTTACAGAGGAGTAAACATCTTAAACAGACGGCTAATTACAGCCATGTTTGCCGGCTTTGACACTTTTCAACGACCACAATTATATTTCAATAACAAAATCTATGAATTGGCAATACAATGTCGGTTTTCATTTGTCTTAAAAAAAATTTTTGCTTTAAAATATTCTAATTTTTTTTTAAATTGGAATTGACACCACTCATAATTAGACCCATACGGCAACTAGGAAGACTCCTTAACTGCACCATAACGTCAAATAAAGAACTGACCACAACGCCGAACTGTCAAAATCGACAAAAATGCCGAATTATTAGCTGATTGCAAAGCCGAGTTAAAAAAGTTTTGTAACCCAACCTTTGCAGCGTCTAATACGTAATATTACATGCCAAACTATTTTGAATAATTTTAATTCCAGATCCTTATGTCATATTTTCGAAACAAAAAGGGCAAAAAAATTTACTTTAATGAAGATAGCGCCAGCTAACATTTTCGCACGTGAGATTATTTTACTGGTGCGAGAGCAGAACACAGAAAAACAAAGTGGCAATATTCGATTAAGTCACGTTACAAAGATGTTTCGTCCTCGTGCGAATTCAGTCAGGGTAGATAGCATCAGGGAAAACAGGGAAAACTTGGAAAAGTGAAGGAATTTCGTATTTCGGGAAAAGTCAGGGAAATATCAGGAATATTTATGTGAGGTCAGGGATTTAAGATAAAATGGCTGAAAATGTATTTAATAAGGAAATAAATATGGGATTTAAACACTTCTGCTACAGCCGCATCATGAATCTACTGTGCACTATTTTGGTTTATTCCACTTTTGTAGAAAGATTTAAAAGCGCGGGGGCAATTTTATTGTGTAATCATAACTATTATTATACACTTATTTTTGGATGAATGTTTCTTGTTATTGAATTGTGCTTCATATTTTTTTAACGTCGCATGTTTTTGTGCAATTTATTTTAAATATTTTATAAATATTTGTTATTACTTTGAAAAGCATTCATAAAGGAAGGCTATGTTGGTGGTTCCATAAAAGAAATTTGTAATTTTTAAGAAGTGGCATAAAAATATTTCCGTGAACGTTGCTGAAGGAAAAGTAACCGGATACCTGGAAAAGTTAGGGAAATTTCAGGGAATTTGTTACAAGAATACTGCCAGCCACCCTACCAGTGCATCTCTTTTTCTCATACATACTTGACATTAAATAATTAAAAACGACATTGAAATAATTTAAAAGTAACATTTCCACAAATTTTGGCAGCTTAGATTCTATCATTTTGTCAAATGCATTTCCGCATTTTCATAGACTCCATTGTGAATTATTTACAAATAAAATTTTCCCAGTTACTTAATGCATTTTTTAGTTATAAGTAGTTTATACTTTGTTTTAGCTCTTAAGTGTTATTTCTAACTAGTGCTATTAAGAAGTCTTACGGCGTACGTTTAGAATAAAGAAAACTACCTATGATTAGGCAGCTGTTTTATAACATGTTATACACTTAGATACAATGAGAATAATTGCACTTTCCCGATTTGTATCTTTAAATCGGATACAATTATTCACATGTAAGTAGCCAGAGTTTCTCTAACAGATGAGAAATGATCGTTATTTTAACCCTTTCGTGATACACCAGTGTATGATTTTATGAAATTCTAAGACAAAGCATGTGGTAGTATAACTAATTATCCCCGGACGTATTTTCTAAAAAATGTTATCGGTTGTCAATGGATATTAGCGATGTTACAACGAATGAAGTTATCTTTTTTAGGTTATTTTATTTGTGTTAAAGTGTAATGGTAAATAAATTGAAAAGCTATAATAAATAATAATCTTTTATTATTTATGAACATAAAGAGGCTAATTAGCTACACGATCTTGTAGGTTAGAAATTGATAAGATTCATATTGAGAACGTGTACTGGCTACATTAACATTTATTTTTAAATACTCCTCGTGAATACTGTGGCATAGCTCTGTTAATGTGAAGCTTTCTTAGTAAAGATACTGTCTCCAGTACAGACAGTCTTGAAAAGATTTGATTTTTCAAAATCTAAGAAAGTTTTGACTTAGAGAATTTTAATTTAACAAAATGTATTGCTTGCTGTAAATTTAACTAATTTTTAATTTGAAGAATGCTACAGTTCTCCAAATAGCGAAAAGACCGAGAAGTGTTTCATAGTTTACACTTATTTAAATTTAACAATAATGTTTGTATCTCTCGCGGAAAAAAAAATTGTAAAAATCTCACGTTCTGGCATAAAATTTTCTATCACACAAAGAAAGAAATATGTTACTTGTCCACTTGTGGCAGGGCCCGTGGCCATTGTCCCTGCTAGGTGTAGTGTAACTGTGTGGCCCATGGCCAACAACAAAGTTGCGTAACCCATTTAGCTACCTGCGACTTCTTCCGGGCCACCTTGGGTCGCTACCGTCGTCCCATAACGGTTTAATCATCGTGAAAAATAGTTGGAACAGTCGAGATAACGAATTGTCGGTGGTGGAAATAGCGATAATGGCTTGTCAAGATTTTAGACGTTTTTGTGAACAGTTGTTCTTGCCTAGCAATAAAGTATTGATTTTCAGGTTAAGACTATTGTTCTCATGTTTAGGATAGCTTTATAGGGTCGTGGGAATTATCTGGTGGGGTTGGGGGGGGGGATAAAGCATTTGAGTGGCACGAGAATATGGAGTACGAGGTAGAGAGATGAGAGCCTCAGCTGTCTAAACGTTTCCAGTCCTAATACCGTTCGGAGATTGCAAGTTGTGTCTTAAACTTCTGAAGGCCAAGAACATCTCGTTAATTACATGTCTGTACACTTCTGCAGTTCCGTTTGTGTATATGTCAGGGAAGAGTTTTGGTTCGCAGGTACGAGGGATTGGAAGTAAATAGGTAGGAAACATGCGCAATGAGACATTATAAGTATGCTTGTTATTATGTTTTTAATATTTTATACTAGTGTCTTAGGGACCATGGAAGGTTCATAATATTACGAGGGAAGAACTGAAGTTAATCATGAAGACAGAGCAGGTATTTAATTGAACTATTATGACATACATTAAGGCGCCCGTCTACCTGGCGCTTGAACTGCGTTGCAGAGTGTTCGGAATACACGTTTTTCAACGAAACTATTAATCGTGCGTCCAACGTGCTGATCTACGAAAAGAACACACAATTCAGATGAGAGCTGTATAGTACTTTCAAAATATCACGTACCTTAGAAACATCAATTCAGAGTACTCCAAAATCGCTAAAAACGGCATTTCCAAGGCGCTGTAGCTCAAAATGCACGCATCAGATACATACAAAACTACTATAGGGGCCTGCACTGAACCTTCCTAAAGACTTCCCACTAATAAAATAATATGGTCACCGCTGAAAGTCCCATAGGTACACGCAGCACGACGAGAACACTGCACGCCAGTTCAGAGCCTTGCGCTTAGCGGCGATGGCGTACTTGATGCGCGTGGCAGTGTCGCCCTTATCGCTCCCGCGCTTCTCGGCCTAAACGTGGGAAAAAGTTCCAGGTAGACGGGGGCCTTAAATATAAGTTATTGGCGAGGGAGGTCCTAATCAATAACAGTGCATGACTAACCTGAATGATACAGTCGCCGGAGGCTGAGTGTTGGTTCGGAAAGCGACGAGCGGCAGGCCAAGCTGCATCTTGAGGGCTTCATCTCGGTGTGGGTCCTCAGAAACACAGACTGACAGACAGACCCCGTACAAAGTATTGCCAAGTATTATATAGTTTCTAGTGGCGTAATTGTCCCAAATACCGTGCATCCGGGAGGGGAGCTCCATTGGCGCTTCGCTGACAAGTTTAATAAACTATTATTGCTGTAATGTGTTTGGGATTCTTCGCCTGGCCTGGATACCAACGCGTCGCTGCTGTTCGCTAGGCTTGTCCGCCTTTACTGAATCATAACAATGTCCTTTCCGTCTTCTGTAGGAACTACCAACAAAAGCAAGGGAAAAAAATGTATGTACGCTGTGGAAGAAAAATAACTTACCGTACTTATTAACGCTCGCGTTTTTTATGCCTGAAGGCCAATCGAAAATGGAAGGGGCTTATTTTATATAAACATAAAAACAGTACTCACTAACATGGCTTAACCTGTAAACATGGCTAAACCTAGACGCCTGGACCAACTCAACCACGAAGGTCGCTTGTGAAATACAATCCAATTGACTTTGCGCCCTTAAGGGTGCCGCCTGATTACAGCTATGTAACGCATTTGAGACCTCGAAGCGCATGAGCTCTAAGGTCGTCTCTTGCTCACTCACCACCTGCTTCAACGCCTCTACGCGCAAGGCGCTCAACTGGCGTACAGTCTTTCCGTCGGCGACTGGCCTGAACGTGACTTTAAGTGGTGGCCGTATATTATTATGGCACGCTAATAAATATAGTAATGATGCGTGTAAAAAGACAACTCTGGACATACTGTATAGAAAATTTAGCGGCTAAAACTGATTCTTAAATCACCCGTTTTAGCAATTGTCACACCTAAAAAAATAATTCTTGGAGTTGAAATGATAACTTGAAATATGTCTTTGGTCATGAAACGTTTATTAAAGGCTTTTTGAGTTTTGACACTACTACAAAATATCCAACCTTTTTTTAATCACGTGTATCCTACCAAACCTCTCTCAATGCACTTCATGCTCCAGCCAGGTGGAGCCCTTAAAGCTAACCACATCTGCCGTCTGATAAATTTCGAAGATTATGTTTCTGAGACATTTGGAGAGTGGAAATATTTGGGCGGCTCTCAACACTGAAGTCTGGAGAGCCGATGAGGGTGAAGCGAAGTGAGTATGGAGCAGCGCCGGAATGAAAGTGTGGTGGAAACGGGATATCCCCGAGAAAACCTATTTACCAGCGGCATCGTCCGGCACGATTCCCACGTGGGAAAATCCGGGAGCGAACCTGCCGGGAATCGAGCCCATTTCGCGATGGTGACAGGCGGGTAGTCTGACCAGTACACCACCGCGGCCCCTTTCTGGGAAATGTTACTATGGTGCAGTCGTATTTAAAAAAAAAACTATGATCTTCATTTAGATAACCTACAAAAATAAGGAAGTATGGTAGTAGAACCCACGATTTGCTATGTGGTTAGGTTCTAAGTCTCCTACGTTCCAGGCTTGATCCAGATAAAACTTTCGGGCGGGGTTTCTCTTGTGAGAGATAGTGAATGCACGGTGGAGTGCAAGTTTTCTCCGGGTACTCTCTTTTTCTCCCGTCCTGATTCCACCGCTGTTCCATCCACATTCTTCAGTCAGTCCGGCAACAAGTCTGCCACGTAGTTAGTGCAACCGGCTCCATTTGGCGCCAACTTCATTTCATTCCTCTTCTTGACCGACTTCGGACGGAAACTACACGCAGAATATTCGTTGACGCATTGGTCCGGCGGGAGGGGCTCCCCCCACAGTATACGCGTTCCTTTGTATTTTGTGTGAACAGCTCCTGAAATCACTATTAGCAACAGAAGTAAACCCGTTTTAAAGTAGTGTTAATTTATTTAAATTTCTCACGGTTGATTAATTCACAAGGTCACAGATGACGTCAATGAGGCAAAGTAGAACGCACCAATAGCCAATCAGAGTGCTTCTTGCAGCTTGCTTCTGCGTCATCCGCGTTGTCTGTGCCGAGAAACTTGGGCCGATCTCATTTTTCGCGCCGACAAAAGCTCATGTAACCCACAAATGCAGATGCTCAAGGCGACCAAGATAGCTATCACAATAGATGATGAGTTGAGGGAAAGACAGTCTTTGTGAGAAGCGTCGTGAAAAATACGCCTTAAAGAAATAAGGTTAAATTAAATACGCTGTTGGAATATCTCAGTATCTTAATGGCGCAAATAACCACAAAAGTAACGAAAGGTCTGTCTCCCGCCTCGGCGAACCTGGTTCTATTCCCGGCGAGGTCGCTCCCGGATTTTCGCGCGTGAGAATCGTGCCGGACGATGCCGCTGGTCGGCGGGTTTTCTCGAGGATCTCTCGTTTCCCCCCA
Source organism: Clitarchus hookeri (assembly GCA_002778355.1). Taxonomy (NCBI): domain Eukaryota; kingdom Metazoa; phylum Arthropoda; class Insecta; order Phasmatodea; family Phasmatidae; genus Clitarchus; species Clitarchus hookeri. The sequence goes on along the minus strand of NQII01009582.1, from coordinate 60,666 downwards.
CTCTTGCATTCCGTCGCTGCTCCGTACTCGCCTCGTTTCACCATCATCGGCTCTCAAGACCTCGATGTTAAGAGCCGCCCAAATGTCTTCACTCCACTCGCTTATGTCGGTCCGGCGTAATCTGCAAGCGTGGGAATCCGAGGCACGCAAAGGCAGCAAGTAAGTAGTCCCGAGATCGCGGTGGGCTCGGAAGGATCCACTAGAAACCCAGGCACTCAACTGGGTCACGCCGAAGGTTGCGCATGAAACTGCTGCCGACCCGGCCTTCTGGCCACACGAGCGTGACAGAGGCCATCGAGGACACCTCCGATTGTACTGGTCTCTGAATACTCTCGTTAAGTACGGCCGTAAGTACACAATTCAATGAAAATTTCGCACAGTAGCAGTTACTGTATGTCCCACAAAATTACGTGAACTTCGTTACAGTTATTTGCCACGAAGTTAATCAAACTTTTTCCTACGCGGTGAAAACTTTTTTAGTGTATATCGAACATAAATTTAAAAAAACCCAAGGCCGAATTTTAGGACGGTCTGTTTTATTACAACGATTTAGACGGTTATCAAAATGTGTTTAAAACACTTAAACAAATGCTGATTTGCATGCATTAACAGAACAAACGTGTTCTACTTGCCGGAACTGTGTAATACGATTTTAATTTTCAAAAATAAAATAACTCTTGGAGTGGTAACCTTGACAAATGACTGTTACGTTCAGCGCTAACTGCGTACTGAATGCGCGTATGCCGTGTGTTGTTTCTATTGTTGTATTTCAACCACGATTTAGCACGTGTTTGTGCTCACGATGCAGCAGGAATTTAAAAAGGTGATAGAGTAAAAACAAGTTAATTTCTGGCGAAGTTCGACTTCTCGTCTGAAAGAAGATTAGATGAGAGGTTTTTATTCCAACATTGCTACGCGTCCATACAAAGTTCATGAAAAACAAAATGAAAACTCGTCTTTAGGCTAGGGGCATTCTCAGAACTGGAACAAAGTAAGCCAATGGTTGAAGGGATCCTTCAAGCACCTCGGAAAATGCGAGATATCTCCAAGCAGACGCGTGTGTCTTTAGCATTTCACATACTCCTTTCCGGAGATAGAAGCCACTGATGTTGAGTTATAGTATTTTCGCAAGTGAGTTTATAAAAAAAAAAAGAGTTAAATTATATTTACGTTAATTTTAAAATCTGAAAACCTTACGCTAAATATTTCTATTTGGTAAAAACTCAATCTCGTTCATAATAATTTAATCTATCTGCGGGAAGGAATATACCGTAAAGGTATATTTATAAGCTGCACTTATTTAATTAAGCACCTTTGAAACCTTGCCTGAAACTTGCATTCCGCACATTTACCATTCTTCAGCTATGTATATAGGACGGACCGCCTAATGTGGACACCTCCAAAATCTCTGGAACGGTTGAAAATCACGAAATACTGTTCTCGCTAAATGAAATTACATACGGGGGCAAGTAATTTCCCTTAAAGTGGCTATTCGTAACACGTGCATGGACATAAATAATTAAACCACATATGATTTTTCCCCTGGAAACATACATTTATTTCAATTACGTCTGAAAGTACGTGCAAAGAGGAATTCAGCGACATAACTAGCATATGCAATGGAAAATAACACAGAAACGCCAATAAATAATGTACAAATGTGATTAAGTTAAGTGGGCCGGTAGCATGGGGCAGTGGACCTGTAATCACAGCTGTGAGCAAGCAACACGTGCCGTGAATCATCCTGGCGGGACCGCTTTCTAATAGCAGGGCAGCACCAGTCCCCGTAATATATTATGATAAGTGGTATTACAGTGTGAGGTTGTGCATATGCAATGAAGTTCACTAATGAGGATAAACTGGGCGCTCTACTTATTTACGATGAGTGTGGCAGAAATGCCAAGCAAGCCGTTAAAACGTACGGTGAAAGGTATCCTAATCGGACGCCCATCTCACGGTAAACGATAAGAAGAATTTACACACATCTCTTGTCACGAGGTGATTGGAATTCCTCAACACGAGTGCGGCGAAAGACTGCTACGAGCGAGACGTATCAACACGATGTGTTGGCACGTGCAGATGTAAACTCCCCACATGGGTACGCGAGAACTTTCCAGGTTCGTGAAAATAAGTAAAATAAGTTTGTTACGGATACTGCGCCAACGGAAATTACATCCATATCACGTGGCTCTTCATCAGGCATTACATGGAGGTGATTTCTCGCAGTGTGTTCAGTTTTGTAGGCTTGTTCTGATGGCTGTAAGGGATGACAGCAATTTTCTGAAGAACATACTATTTACCGATGAAGTGACCTTCACAAACCATGGGCGCGTAAATTTACGACACATGCGCTACTGGGCGACGGAGAATCCGCATTGGGTCCGGCACGTGGAGCACCAGCGACAGTGGAAAGTGAACATGCNTCGCTCCCGGATTTTCGCGCGTGAGAATCGTGCCGGACGATGCCGCTGGTCGGCGGGTTTTCTCGAGGATCTCTCGCTTCCCCCACTCTTGCATTCCGTCGCTGCTCCGTACTCGCCTCGTTTCACCATCATCGGCTCTCAAGACCTCGATGTTAAGAGCCGCCCAAATGTCTTCACTCCACTCGCTTATGTCGGTCAGGCGTAATCTGCAAGCGTGGGAATCCGAGGCACGCAAAGGCAGCAAGTAAGTAGTCCCGAGATCGCGGTGGGCTCGGAAGGATCCACTAGAAACCTAGGCACTCAACTGGGTCACGCCGAAGGTTGCGCATGAAACTGCTGCCGACCCGGCCTTCTGGCCACACGAGCGTGACAGAGGCCATCGAGGACACCTCCGATTGTACTGGTCTCTGAATACTCTCGTTAAGTACGGCCGTAAGTACACAATTCAATGAAAATTTCGCACAGTAGCAGTTACTGTATGTCCCACAAAGTTACGTGAACTTCGTTACAGTTATTTGCCACGAAGTTAATCAAACTTTTTCCTACGCGGTGAAAACTTTTTTAGTGTATATCGAACATAAATTTTAAAAAACCCAAGGCCGAATTTTAGGACGGTCTGTTTTATTGCAACGATTTAGACGGTTATCAAAATGTGTTTAAAACACTTAAACAAATGCTGATTTGCATGCATTAACATAACAAACGTGTTCTACTTGCCGGAACTGTGTAATACGATTTTAATTTTCAAAAATAAAATAACTCTTGGAGTGGTAACCTTGACAAATGACTGTTACGTTCAGCGCTAACTGCGTACTGAATGCGCGTATGCTGTGTGTTGTTTCCATTGTTGTATTTCAACCACGATTTAGCACGTGTTTGTGCTCACGATGCAGCAGGAATTTAAAAAGGCGATAGAGAAAAACAAGTTAATTTCAAGTTTGACTTCCCGTCTGAAAGAAGATTAGATGAGAGGTTTTTACTCCAACATTGCTACGCGTCCATACAAAAATTCATGAAAAAACAAAATGAAAACTTGCTTCCAGGCTAGTGGCATTCTCAGAACTGGAGCAAAGTAAGCCAATGGTTGAAGGAATTCTTCAAGCACCTCGGAAAATGCGAGATATCTCCAAGCAGACCCGTGTGGTTTTAGCATTTTACATAGTCCTGTCCGGAGATAGAAGCCACTGATGTTAAGTTATAGTTTTTTCGCAAGGGAGTTTATAAAAAAAATTGTTAAATTATATTAACGTTATTTTTAAAATCTGAAAACCTTACGCAAAATATTTCTATTTGGTAAAAACTCAATCTCGTTCATAATAATTTCATCTATCTGCCGGAAGGAATATACGGTAAAGTTATATTTATAAGCTGCACTTATTTAATTAAGCACCTTTGAAATCTTGCCTGGAAATTGTATTCCACGCATTTACCATTCTTAAGCTATATATAGAATGGTCCGCCTAATGTGAACACCTCCAAAATCTCCGGAACGGTTGCAGATCACGAAATACTGTTCTCGCTAAATGAAGTTACATACGGGGGCAAGTAATTTACCCCAAAGTGGCTATTCGTAACACGTGTATGGACATAAATAATTAAACCACATATGATTTTTCCCCTGGAAACATACATTTATTTCAATTACGTCTGAAAGTACGTGCAAAGAGGAATTCAGCGACATAACTAGCATATGCAATGGAAAATAACACAGAAACGCCAATAAATAATGTACAAATGTGATTAAGTTAAGTGGGCCGGTAGCATGGGGCAGTGGACCTGTAATCACAGCTGTGAGCAAGCAACACGTGCCGTGAATCATCCTGGCGGGACCGCTTTCTAATAGCAGGGCAGCACCAGTCCCCGTAATATATTATGATAAGTGGTATTACAGTGTGAGGTTGTGCATATGCAATGAAGTTCACTAATGAGGATAAACTGGGCGCTCTACTTATTTACGATGAGTGTGGCAGAAATGCCAAGCAAGCCGTTAAAACGTACGGTGAAAGGTATCCTAATCGGACGCCCATCTCACGGTAAACGATAAGAAGAATTTACACACATCTCTTGTCACGAGGTGATTGGAATTCCTCAACACGAGTGCGGCGAAAGACTGCTACGAGCGAGACGTATCAACACGATGTGTTGGCACGTGCAGATGTAAACTCCCCACATGGGTACGCGAGAACTTTCCAGGTTCGTGAAAATAAGTAAAACAAGTTTGTTACGGATACTGCGCCAACGGAAATTACATCCGTATCACGTGGCTCTTCATCGGGCATTACATGAAGGTGATTTCTCGCAGTGTGTTCAGTTTTGTAGGCTTGTTCTGATGTATGTAAGGGATGACAGCAATTTTCTGAAGAACATACTATTTACCTATGAAGTGACCTTCACAAACCATGGGCGCGTAAATTTACGACACGTGCGCTACTGGGCGACGGAGAATCCGCATTGGGTCCGGCACGTGGAGCACCAGCGACAGTGGAAAGTGAACATGCGGTGTGGAATCATTGGAGACTACGTCATAGGGCCATACTTCATTCAAAGGACAATGACCGGCTGTACGTACGCCCATTTACTCAGAGAGACCTTACCGCCACTTCTGGAAGACATACCGCTCGACATACGTCATGATATGTGGTTTCAGCATGATGGCTATCATGCGCATTTTGATTTGGTGGCGAGGAAAGTGTTAAATTAAACGTTTCCAAACCGGTGGTTAGGGCGTGATGGTGTTGTAAAATGGCCAGCTCGGTTCCCCGACCTCACAACTCTCGATTTTTTCCTGTGGGGAACACTGAAATGTAGGGTTCCTGCGACGCCAGAAGATATGCGGGAACACATTGTGGCAGTTTGCAGAGTATTACGAATGAGTTTTTATGCCAATTCATACCTGAAAGGTGTCTATGGGTGTAGCTTAATAATGAGTCATGATTAGGTAGACCACAGCAGTATAAGATGGAGTTTATTGAACATAAAGATAATGCAATAACTATTTACGTGACTATTGATCGGGGGAGCTTAAATTGAATACCAAGATGATAATTAATTATATTAAGAGTTATTACCTCACGNAGATAATACAATAACTATTTACGTGACTATTGATCGGGGGAGCTTAAATTGAATACCAAGATGATAATTAATTATATTAAGAGTTATTACCTCACGCCATTACTATTACAATCTAATTGGAACGTCCCCACCTTGTTCATGTTGCCGGAGGCTGATTCTAGGAGGCGGTTAACGACGGCCGGACACACCCATCTTCAGTGGTCTTCTCGTTCCAGTGGCCCGACGACAAAAGACGCCGCTCCCGGTGTTATGCTGGTCTATATCGGGCGCGTTGTTTAATATTTTCGGTCCCGTTTAGTGGCCGGTGGAGGAGGTTCTGCAACTGTCTTTCGCAAGGTGTTGTTGCAATCACGCTCGTGTCCTGGTTCAATGTTTGAAGGTGTGATCAGGCAGGCCATTCAGCTAAGGCCTGATCACTTCATAACAAGAGGCATTACACCAGAAACACTTCAGGCCGCTCGTCACTCGCTACACGTGCGTTTACAGATGTGTATTGCTGTCGATGGTAAACACACCGAGTACATGATGGGAAAAGATCTATAATGAAGCGTTTCAACCATAACTGTGCTCTTTTGTACTGTGCATGGGGATGCGATTGCATTTCTCCTTATGTTGGTTTGTTCTATTTGCACTCACATTACCCGTCTTCCCTCCGTTGCGGTGCTCTCCTTTGTCCAATATCGCATTCCGTGCCCCTTGCCCCTTTATAATAAGCGCTACGCTTCTATAAGGAAGCGGTCCCGCCAGGATGAGTCACGGCGCGTGTTGCTTGCTTAAAGCTGTGGGTACAGGTCCACTGCCCCATGCTACAGGCCCACTTAACTTAATCATAGTTGCACATTATTTCATGGTGTTTCTGTGTTACTTTAGATTGCATCTACTATATCACTTAAGTTCTATTTGCACGTACTTTGAGATTCCGTTGAAATAAATGTATGTTTCCAGAGGAAAAATCATATGTGGTTTAATTATTTCTGCCCATACACGTGTTATGAATAGTCACTTTGGGGGGAATTACTTGCCCCCGTACGTAATTTCATTTAGCGAAAACAGCATTTCGTGATCTGCAACCGTTCCGGAAATTTTGGGGGTGTCTGCCTTTAGGCAGACCACCTGTTTGTGTGTGTATATATTTATAATTTATATATAATAACGGTTTTCATGGAGTCAATCACTTTTTCATGTGTCAGTCAAGCAAAACTTTTAAGTTGCCGTGAACGTAAATATTGTACGTTTCTAACATACAAATTCCTAATTTTGTGTGCATAAAAATGTCTGAAATAAGTGTCCACAGATTTTAACTCCGCACTTTCGTTGTGAATTGCTTTTTCTCAGTGCCTAAGTAAAACAATTTAGTTACGTGCAGGGATTTTGTGTTCGAGTCCTTGAGGATGACCCAGGTACACTCATTTGATGATGTTTTTTTAAATTATTGTGGCAATAGTGTGGATGAATTGAACTCAATTTAATTCATCCACACCACTGCCACAAACTTCAAAAACATTATCAATGGTTGGTATTTATCTGGTATGCATATCTCATTCAGACAGATGGAGAAATTTATTTCTAGTGTTTATTCGCATTTGTCTTTTTGGTATTCGTGTAATTTTTTGTTTGTGTCGTGTTTGTGTTCGACTGGATGATTTTTCTTGATCCTGACATAGGCTGTGCCCTTTACGAAAAACTGTTTTTTTCCTTTAGTTGATTTCAGCCTGTTGTGTTTTCGTACCTTCTTTGTTTTCGTGTTATTTTACTGGATTTTTCTTCACCCTCACTTCTTTGCTTCTTGATTTGTTTTTGTCTCTTGTGTAGTCTTTCTTCCTGCATTTTTGAATACTTTCGTTTCTTCTATATTTTAGTCCAAAAATTGAAGACTGGAATATTACTAACCACATCAAAGTTCTGTTTTCTATATGTTGAGATTTTTATAGCCTTTTTGTTGTGTTGTAGATGTTTCGTAATTATTTTTTGGCAAAAATATTTGTTTCCATTTNTTCCTTTAGTTGATTTCAGCCTGTTGTGTTTTCGTACCTTCTTTTTTTTCGTGTTATTTTACTGGATTTTTCTTCACCCTCACTTCTTTGCTTCTTGATTTGTTTTTGTCTCTTGTGTAGTCTTTCTTCCTGCATTTTTGAATACTTTCGTTTCTTCTATATTTTAGTCCAAAAATTGAAGACTGGAATATTACTAACCACATCAAAGTTCTGTTTTCTATATGTTGAGATTTTTATAGCCTTTTTGTTGTGTTGTAGATGTTTCGTAATTATTTTTTGGCAAAAATATTTGTTTCCATTTTGGTGCGAATATTGCATTCTCATTTCTGCATATTTTTTGCATACTAATTTTTGTTTTGGAAATAGTATTTTTTTGTTTTTAGATAAATATTGCATTTCTATCACTGCATTAAAATTTGATTTGTAACAATTTTTTTAAATATATAAATGATATTATCTTTCGATTTTTCCTTTCGGGTAACCAGCTTTGGAAGTGGGGAAAGTGCAGAAAGTTTCTGAATTTAATAAACTCGTTTGATGCGTCGTTACCTCTAGGCGCAAGACACTGTCTGAACTGGCATGTAGTATTTTAGTAGAAAATGCTACTCTAAGGGACTCTCGGTAATGAGTTAGGTAGGTAGGGCTTAAGGGATCTCCCTAGTAAAATATTGTATGCACAATTGGTGTTGGCACTATACGCGTGTCTCAATAAACAAATGTTCTGGTAATACGACTTATTTCCCCAGGAAAGGTAAAAGCTATTCAAGGCTATTCGCGGTTGACTGAGCACTTCGGAAATCAACCTTTTGAAAAATGTCACCGTCAATAAATGCACGTATTTTGATGGGCACACTTACTGGCATACGCGCAGTAAAGTTGGTAACGACGTAGTGAGAGTAGTTCTACGTCTTAACGCTGAATTAGAATTGCTAGGCAAACCTTTGTGAGTACTCAAATTACTTCTTTTGCTTTCTGTTTCTCAAATGCATGTAAGTGCGAGAATTATAAAACTTGTAAATTATTCACTTTGCTAATAGTTTTCCAGTTTAATTTGACCGATGCATGAATAAAGTGATCATGCCCATTTGCCACGTTAACTTTACATACAGCGGAAGCATACACAATGTGCATTGCATACAAGTAGATCTAAGCAGGGGGTTTTAAAAGTGCTCAGTTTACAGTATATTTTTATGTAACACTAAAGAAACACGCCTGTGTAATCACTATAACGTTTTCTTAAATGTTGCGCGTAAAAAAGACCTCGTACAAAAAGCTAGTGCAGTTCTGAATGAAATGTTTTTTTTTTGTTGGGTTGGTGGAGACGGTTTGGCGACCCGCCACCCGAGTGGCAACCCTCGCCTGCGGCACAGAGTAAACAACAACACAGAGGCGAAACGGCCGCTAATACCGTGAACTCCAGCCGCACACGCCACCAAGATGGCGTCACTAGCCGGCACCGCGTCGGAACACCGTTCGGCGGCCAGCGCCTGGTTTCCTAGTTGCCAGGAAGCAGCCCAGCCAATACGGAGTCTTCCGCAGCACGCAGGAGCCAATCGGACACAAGCCCAGTTCCCCGAGCCTCGCGCAGCCAATAATAAGAGTGTACGCGCCCATATAAACCTGTGAGAAATCACCCCATGTACGACGTGTTTGGTTATTTCCTGAATACACCATGTATAACAAGCGTTTTATACTTTCGTTAAAATAAAATACCTTAATTGGTTAATAAATATAACTTTTAAATATACATTATCTATAAATCATGATATTTAGTTCATAATTATTATGAATAAAATACAAGGAGAAAACCGGTGTGTTGGTAATGCCTGGTAAGAAATAGTTCGGATGCAAAATATTATTACTCTGAGTGCGCATGAATGTGGTTCGTTGTCCCTTTCATGTAATTTTCTAGACAGAGTTAAGCTTTGTTTGCACGAGGCGAAGGAATATCTTGGATGTATAACTTTAGCGGGGCTTCAAGAAAGTCGGAAGTAACCTTGAATGGACTATAGTTTCGCCTCTGTGTACTTGCTTACTCTGTGGCTGTGACGTGCGTGGGTGGTGTTGGACATGAGAGATTTGGGCGGCCGACGAGGATGAAGAGAGGTGGATATGGAGCAGCGCTGGAATGCAAGGGTGGGGGAAACGGTAGTTCCCCGAGAAAACCCGCTGATCAGCTGCATCCACGGGCACCCAGAGGATTTTGAGGGCCTGAGGCAGATCTGTTTTTGGGTTTCCTATTTGACACGACACTGCGTACTTCTAATATTACCTAGGTGCGTTTTTTTATTCTACATTACCGGTAGAAAACACGTTGCTTGGAATCAGGTTTCCAGTTTGCTGTCAAGCTGATAAACATTTACGTTTAATAAGAAAAATATTTCCCTGTTCTCGTGAAAATATTGTAGAAAACTGTATCCGATACAATAAGTTTTTTCTGTTTTAGACCACGTCACGAAACTGTACTTACACCTGTTTAATGCTCGCCATAATTGTATTGTATTGTATTCTGAAACTTAAACATTGTTTTTATGAGTAAGTTTCGCATCGTCGCATGGCAATGCCAGTAAATTATACGGGGGGAAAACTTTCTAATTTGAATGGCTTTGAGGGGCTCTTTGGAATCGGGGGCCTGGGGCAAAATGCTTCGTTTGCCCTTCCCCCCCC